>JUFY01034018.1:0-19462 GCA_001855655.1 Leptopilina clavipes
CCTGGCCCTGGTTGAAACATGGCGACCGTCTAGCCAGGTCAGAGCCAGGGCCTGGTTAAAATTTATAAGCTTCCCGTGACAGTAATTCACCGACTTGGCCCTGACCTGGTTGAAACATGGCAATTCGTCCTGACCACCGCCAGAACCTGGTCAAAATTGATGCACAGGAAATAAAATTACCAACAAAGTTATATAAACATAAAAGACGAAAATTGGCATCATATTTGATGATAATTGATGAATATAGTTGATAGAGTTGATATGATCAGCTTGCATTTACGAGAGTCTTAATTACTTTTTTTTTCTCCCCGGTGTGTTATCAATCTAATTAAGAATTTCAAAGTGCGGCAGTTATTTAACAATGATACCAGGCGAATTAAATTAGAAAATGAGATTAAACTGGTAAATGTAATATACTATCAAGTAGGTCTCTGCAAAGTAGTCTTTTGTAATGAATAGCCTCTTTTATGTCTCCGGTGAGCATTTCTGCATTCTCGGCCAGATTGACACCTGACTGGAAAGTAAATTCAGCGAGTGAATCAGATTTTCCATTACAGCTCATTTCCAGTGCTTCAAAACTCTCCTATAAGACGCGAGGGCGTCTTTCCCATCGGACGTGACATTGTTAACTGTTGAGTTTTCCTCGTGATTTTCATTCAACGTAACCACTGCATGTTACTCCCGTTAGACGATGATTTGTTTTCCCCGCAATTGTCCTTTTCGAAGAAAAGTAGCATGGAAGAATAATTAGTATATTAAAAATCTAATTACTTTTTTTCCATTTTGAAAAAATGTGATTAAGAAATTTTCGAAAAAAAAATTTAAAGGCCTTTCTTGCTGTCTAGACGTTAATTTTTATTCCCGGTGTATTGTAGCCGACACTTGAGTAGTAAAGCGCTCGATACGAAGGGAGAGAAAAATGATCTTGAAATTTATCTCTCACCGGCAGCACCTCGTTTCTCTTCCGCGATATGGTATAGATAGGTGCAATACTATATATATTTATATATAGAGGTCTACCACCATAGACTTATACATAAAGAAATAGTCATGTGCAGCATATTTCATTTTATCTTTCATATATTAAGTGCGCACTTCATTTTCAACACATGACACAACTATTTTTTTACAATTTGTTTCGAAACTTTCAATATATTTACTTGAAATTCCAAAGAACATTTAAAATTGCAAACAATTTTTCAATTGTCCTTTTTTGAATCCCTAAGGGCATACAAAACAGAGGCTTAAAAATAGCGCTTTTCAAAACAATTTTTTCAAGAAGGAAAAAAGTAACTTAGAACTCCGGGCTTTTTAAAATACTCTTATGTATTTATTTAAACTGTTCTTCTTAAAAAATTTTTTAACAAAAAATATTAAAATGGCTTTGATATACTATTGTCGGCGATACACTGTCCACTTTAAGAATTAAAATTGCAAAAAGAGACTATTTTTGATGTTATATTATTAATGACAATTATGAGAGAATAATTGATGACTTGGAACGGATAATAATTCAAGTTATCAAAGGTTCGAAACGTCAAATATTTGATAATTATATTTGAGGAGCAAACATTAGATACTCGAGCTTCGACATCGATACGTTTACAGACATTGAGACCAAGTATAATAGAGAGAGAGAGAGAGAGAGAGAGAGAGAGAGACAGACAGACAGAGAAATCCTAATCTTGGGGGACTTTAAAGAAATTTGAAAATCCTGATAATAGATTATGACTTTGAAGTGCCTCGGGACAAGTTACATCTATCTCGGCGCGGGCAATATCGAGCCGAGCGCAATAGGATTTCTTATTCAATTTCACTGAGATTAATAGTAACCATTCTCTATGTTCGTATAACCCGAGGGCAGTTGAAATATATACACGTATAGACATTCCATGGATAATATACAACTGAAAAGTTAAAGTGGATCTCGTCAAAAAAACCTGTTGATCGATAAACAATTTTATCTCATTCTTCTCTGTATCATAATTCTCTAAATTGCTCTTTTATATTCAAATTAACGAAAAAACAAAAAGTGGAAGAATGTAATAATATAGAATTAGGTGCTTTCGATAAATTGAATTATTATTTATTCTCTGATAATTATTTTTAATAATATAACGCATCAAAAATAGTCTCTCTCTCTCTCTCAATTTTAATTCAGTTTTCAACTAATAGATAAATATTGGTACAAAGGGGTAAAATGTATACAAAACGAAATATGTTATAGGTAATATATATAGAATTTTATTGACAATGAAATTGAATGAAATTGAATGAAATTCAATGAAATTGAATGAATTTGAATGAAATTGAATGAATATGAATGAATATGAATGAAATATCAATATTAGGGGGAGGATTCTGATTTGACATAACAGTTTAGGGATGCTGGGATTAACTTCCAAGATGAATGGACCTTGTCCCAAATGCCAATTTAGTCAATACGCATTCCACTGTGTCGGATTCTAATACCTATCGAAATTCTCCATTCGACCTTCGATTATTGCTTAAACGGAGGTCATTTCCCAGAAATCCCATCTGCGATCCCATTAAGATCGTTACCACGGTGTCACTGACTTTGAACGTCTCTTTACTTCTCTCTCTCAAAGGTAAAGGGGTTTAGAACTGATAATGACAACGAATTAGAACTGACACTGAAGACCCCTTGAAATTGCACTGTCCGACATCCACTTTGCTTCGCAAACTTCTCTCTCTCTCCCTTTCTCTCTCCTGTATACAAGTCTCAACTTGTCTACCCAATAAGAGAGGTGTAACTTTACTTGTGTACTTTGCCAACTGTCAACACTACTCTCGATTCTCGTAAACAATCTGCAGCCAAATATATTCCCTAGAAAAGTAATTTCACCATTTTATTATTAAATATAAAAAAAATATTCTCCTGTTCGAAAGAAATTTTTCCCAAATTATTTAAAATTAACACTAAGTACTAGTAAACAAATTAAATACCAGGTTGCGAATTTGAAAAATTTTACGCATGTGTCAATATTGCCGAAAATATTTCCAATTAATATTATGCTTTAATATTACATTAAATTTATTTAATTTATTTATTTACACAGTAAATCTAAGGTGATCAAATTAGTACTAAAATTGGATCAAAACGTTGCAACGTTTTGATACCAATAAGTAGTATCAACTTGAGACAGTTCTGTGGATCATTTTTAGAAATGATCCTTTAAACGGTATCATTTTTTAATACCTAAATTGGTTTCAAAGGTTCATCTTTCATGGCCGAAATAAATTTATTTGTTACTTTACGAAGTAATTTCTTAATTTCATATCACTTGTTATTAGTTCAAGAAAATTATATTTGATTTGAAGGGTGAAGTAATATATTAATGACTTGAAATAAGAAATTTAATGACGCATACGTTAATAAGAATAAAATTTTGTATCATAACCTCTAAATGTGTACAAAATATGTAAACAATATGAAGTAAAATTCTTATTTCACTTGAAGAAACCATATATTTTATAGAAAAAATTTTCTTAGTATTTTTGACTAATATTCAATTTCCCCTCGCAAACAGTACATTATATTTTATTGTTTTTAATTTAAAATAGAAAATAATCAGCAATTAATCATTTTCGGCACATTTGGCGCCACCTCTTGGTTCTATTGTAAAATAATTTGCCACCAAATAGCTGTCACATATGTTCTTCTGCTAATCGCTATACAAAAGTGATAATACAGTTTACGTAGAATAAATTTTTTTTTTTGCTATTTTTATATATATAAATGAGTATCACTTTGTGTATTTTTTATCAATATTGAGTTTCTCAAATGGAAATAACATTTGTTTTTGTTACCATTAAGATATTAATACTTAAAGTATCAAATACATTCATGCAGCCATAACAGATGTACCTTGAAACCAATTTAGGTATGAAAAAATGATACTGTTTAAAGGAAAATTTCTAAAAATGATCCACAGAACTGTCTCAACTTGATACTACTTATTGGTATCAAAACGTTGCAGTCTAAAATGATCCCCTTAGATTTACTGTGAAGATTAATTCTTCGTCTTTAAGAGGGATCAGGTGTAATTGATTTCTGAGTATCTTTTATGACTCCACAATATTTTTACCTGCTATAAGGGATAAGAATAAGATATTTCTTGTAGATAAGGTTCACTTGACAGGTATAAGGTTTCCTTTGTGAAAATGACGTTCACTATAACTAAAATCCATTTTCACAACATGCTTCTTAAGCTGCGTGATCTTATAGGACCACAGATTGATACACTTTATATATGAAAGTACAAAAAAAAACATTTTTCTACTTAACGTACAAAAATGTATTATTTAATTTAAATTTAGGTATATGAAAAAATAAAATTTTAATAAATTAGAATTTCATTTCCTAAATGAGAAAACTTTTCTTATGAATCTATAATGCAAGAAATACAACATTGATTTTTCGCAGTTTATTGAAAATTAATACATTTCGAAAATCACTAAACATTGTTAATAGTGAGTAGATCTCTCATTTTTATAATATATATATGATGACAATGAGCATTTAAAATGCGTAACGACGACGACGACGACGATGACGACAATACGATAATTGGTAATGACAATATTCAAAGTTGATTGTAATTTAGGGACGAATGTCATGTAGTGGTAATTAAAGGTTTGTACCGGAAGTATGATGTATTCAATGCATCCATATACTTTATGTCGGATGGTATACAATATAAGCAGCATTGCGAAGTTAACTGGCGATAAAACATGGAAGTGTCCACCATCAATCTTGCGCAAGGAGTTACGAAGCTGCCGCTGTAATTTGAAAACAATGCATTATTTCACTAGGAGAAAATAAATTCTTCGAAAATATTGTCTTGAAAATGTTTCATTCTTGTACTTTTATACCATAAATCCCTCCACGATATACTTTGTCTACACTCTTTCTTTTGTTATTATTTTCACTTTTCTTCTGCTATAATTAAATCCACTATTATCCCACATAGCACGTAACCTTGCGGAAACATTGCCGCAATGTTGTCACGCAAGGTTAGCAATTTTGCACTGCAATGTTGCCGCAATGTTAATACAAGCTTGAAATGTCCCACCTTCGCAACATTGCACGGTCAGGTTACCGTAACATTACACGATAACCTTTCAGTAATGTTACTTGGCAATATTGCGTCAATATTACCGTGTAATATTGCCGCAAGGTTACCGCAATGTTGTACAAAAATGTTGGAAAAAGTTTGTAAGTATTTTTTTTAAAAATATTTTATCACTCTCTAAATGTGAATTAGTAAGAATTTTAACTAATTTGAATTAGTGACTCACTTTTTGCTTTTGAATTAGTTAAAATTTACTAATAAATTAGTAGAAAAATTTTTTTTTACTATTTATTAGTAAAATTTAACTCATTCGAAAGCAAAAAGTGAGTCACTAATTCAAATTAGTTAAAATTTTTACTAATTCAAATTTAGAGAGCAAATTTAAGCAATAGCTTTATTAATGTAATTAAAAGAAACAATAAATTTTACTCTGGAACATTGCGGCAACATTACAGAGCAATATTGCGGTAACATTACACGGCAATATTGACGCAAGATTGCCAAGTAACCTAACTGCAATATTGCATAATAATGTTGCCGAAATGTTATCGTGTAATGTTGCGCAAGGTTACGTGCTATCTGGGATAATTCATTCCACTATTATTTAAAATTATTAATTTAATTTTCACTCAGTAAAAACAGTTAAATTTTCATTTTATGTAATTTTTAACTACCATTCTATTTAGCACAATTTATATGTGACACTTCGCTCTAAAAAATTTTAGGTTATGTTTTCGATTTTTGAAATAAAAATACAAAGATAAACTCAATACAAACTATATTGATCTTATAAAAAAATTTATGAAACTGAATTTACCAACGTTTACATCGACGAAAGAAAAATTTTTTTCTTTTTTAGATCCAGAAGTAAAGAATTGTTAATAAAAAGATAAGTATAAATAATTATAAAAAGTAATTAATACGTTATTTTTATATTTAATATAAAAATAAACTTTTTTATACTTTATTACTTTTTGTTTCAATTATTTTTTTTTCAAAAATTCCAACAGTTTTAAATATCGTTTTCATATTTTTTTGAACACCCGGTATGTAAAAAATAATTTCTTTTAAATTAAAAGAACAGAGATTATGAAATTTTTTTTAACTAAAATTAACAAGTGAGAGAAATTTTAATTAATCGAGTTTGTATTGAATGGTCTTTATACCGAATTTTCATGAAGGGCATATGAAACATAATTCTCAATTTTGTAAAAACTCTGATTTTAAAATGCTTTTATGATATAAAAATTACACTTTATCAATTATATTCGTTTAAATATAAAATGTTACTTGATAATATGATAAAATAATTTGCAATTTTCTAGCAATTTCCATATTTTGGAATAATTAAATTTCATGTATTTTTCATAAATTTTATAATATAAAAATACAATATAGAGAAATATAACAATTGCCAATTAATAGGTAAATTATCAAAAAGTAAGTAATGTGGAGATATATTACGTGTAAATTTTTTTTTTCCGTTGCGAGGGCCGCAAATTAATTTCACGCACCTTCAACAGACGCAGGTTCAGGAGCAGGTCCCTGAGGAACTTCCGCGGGAGCGGCTTCTGCAGGAGGAGCGTCAGCTGCAGGCGCTGGTGTTTCTGCAGGTGGCGCTCCTTCCGTTGGAGCTGCTGCAGGTGCTGCTCCTTCCGCAGGAGGTACCCCTTCCGCTGGGGGCGCTCCTGTAAATTAATTTTCTTTAATAAAATTAAATAATTTATTTTTCCTCCTAATTAATTAATTATAACTTATTTATGGACAGTTTCGTAAATAAATATTTTCGAATAATAATTTATCAAAATATTTATATTATTTTGTTGTATGTCAAAAAGTATTTTCCTTATTAACTATTCACGATGAGCACGAAATAATTTTTAGGTTATGTCACATTTCAACTTTCCAATATTTAACTTACATTTATTATAAAAGTGATTAATATTCTCATTATTAATACTATTCGTATTTAAATTAGAATACAAAGTAAATAATTCATACATTTATTAATAAATTTTGTTAAAAAAATAATTAGACGGTAAATTCATAACAAAAGTAGAAAAAAACTTGGTTTAATTCTCTATTTTAAAATAAAAAATGATTTTAAATTAAAACGTGTTTTGGTAAAAAAGTGAATAATTATTTTAGGTCTTTAACACTTTATTAATATTATAGAATTTAAAAAAAGATTAAAATTATCTAATAAGAACGATTTAATGAACATAACCTAAAAATAGTCACGTTTTTTTGTTTATTGCGGATTTTTTTTTCAAATTCACAAATTCTGGATAATGATAATTCAACTTCTATTAAAGTCTACTGTAAATGTTTATTTTATTTTTGTTATAATTATTAAATAAATAATGTGAAATTTAATAACCTTCTGCCGGTGGTGCTCCCTCAGCCGGAGGTGCCCCTTCAGCTGGAGGCGCAGATTCTGCTGGTGTGGCACCTTCTGCAGGAGGCGCCCCTGAAATATTATTTTTATATGTATATGTCTATTTTTTTTTCTTAAATTTACTTGAAATTTTATTAATAAAATAATAGAAGAATATATAAACCTTCCGCTGGTGGTGCTCCTTCAGCTGGTGGCGCTCCTTCGGCAGGTGGAGCTCCTTCGGCAGGTGGCGCTTCTCCTTCCGATGGAGCTGCGTCCGCAGGAGGCGCTGCAAGCAATATTGTAATTTTTAACGAATGTAACTGTTGATTTAGCTCGTCGAATCAAGTTTGTTAAAAATAATAATTTCGGCACAAATTAACATACAAAACATATGGAAACGATTTTTTGTTTAAAAACGGGAACAAAATGAATAATAATATGAATATAAATAGAATTTAATCATTAACTGTTAAGAAACGTGTAATAATAAATAATAATATATATATATAATAATAAGTATAAATTTAATATATATATAAATATATATTTATTATATATATAATAATATATAATAATAAACGGAATTAATAATTTAGAATCGACGACAGAAATTAACGTAAATGGTATAGATAAACTAATATGACTGAATGAGACGTAAACGGAAACATAAAACGACTTAGCTGATTGTGAGCAATAGTATTGACTAAGGGAAAGACCCTTGTCGAATGCGTCGCCGCTCCTCGAAGTCAGATACTTATACCCAACCGAGCTAGCGAACGAGTCTCACGCGATTGGTAGGTCTAGAACGAGTTAGGGTATTCCCCTACGACTCAGTCTCTAGTGGGGGAAACTGAAGCGCGCCATGAGTAAAGAGATACCAACGACCATCACCAGACGCAACTGTGCTTGCGCCGCAATAAATCTCTGATTGGTTGTAAAAACCGCGCATATTTAAATTCCTTAAATATAATAAAATGTTAAGAGAACAGTAAAATAATTTCAATCCTTTAATTTATCGTTTTCAAAGTTATTTACAGTATTTACTAATCAAAATTAAGTTTATAAAATTACTTTTAGTTAAATATTTGTTAGTAATACAATTGCAAACTATAAAAAATATTTATTTCAATAAAAATTAACTTTAAAATTAAATTAAGGAGTCTAAAGTTCTTTAAAAATTCTGCTTTAAATGAATTCTTATGAAACATTTTTAAAAATAATTATTTTATATTAAATTTTCCAACAAATTGAAAATTTATTATTATATATAATTACTATAAAATTTACAGTTCGGATCATTTTGAATCTTTTAAATGTTATGTTTCATTAAATATTATTACACATATATAATACAAATTTTTATAATATTTATTTATAAAATATTAAATAAAATAATTTATAATTATAATAATATGAGTTAGTTTGAATAATTTAATGTTATTTTAATTTAATTTAATAATATTTTTATAATATATTTAATAAATCAATATTTACAAAATTGAAAACAAATCCAAAATGAAAATTTTAGACTAGAATTAAAAATGTTTAGTAATTATTATACACTGAGAGAATTTTGGTAAGCCTGCAGGCTTTACATGGGAGCCGCTAGAGCTCTCTGTCTCAGGGCTCGCAGTTCACCTTAAAAAGGCGAGAATCTACTCCTTAGGAGCTGCTGCTGACCTTTCGGGAGTAGATGCACGCTTTTTCAGGGCGAACTGCGAGTCCTAAGCAGGGAGCTCTAATTTCGGATTTGAAAAGCCAGCAGTGGCGCCATAATTTTCTCAGTGTATGTAATAAATTTTCAACTCGTTTACATAATTTAATAGAAAATAATTCTATTTAAAAAATTTTCCGTATAATAATTAATTAGTTAAAATAAAATTATTTTAATTTGAAAGTTGGTTATTCTTAGACAATATTATCCTGAAAGTAGTTAATTAAATTTTGATTAGAAAGTATTATAACTTACAATAAAAACAATAAATCTAAAAGTTTAAAAATTTTTTACTGTTCTTGTAATTATTATATTTAAGAAGTTTAAATGTGTGCGGTTTTTATTACCAATTGGAGATTTATTGCGGCGCAAGCGCAGTTGCGTCTGGAGTGAGTTTCGAAGGGGAACCCCGTCTTTCATTATCACCCCTACTCACGGTATAATAAAAAGGTCAAAATGATTCAATTCTTCTTAGAAAAATATATAAGAAAAACCACATTTTAACAAGAAATAAAAATTTTGAATTTTAGGTGGTACGTTTCAAAAATTCTTACTCATATTTGTTCTATTTGTGACGACAAACCAGTGCGTTATATTTTGCTTTTTACTAATATTTCGTCAGCATTATTTACATTTTTTTACTTTATTTTCGTCAGCAATATTTATGCATAGAAAAATTATTTAAGTTTTTTAATTTTCAAAAATCATATTAAAAATAAGGCTCAGAAGAGACGTAAAATAAATATTTCACCTTCTGGTGGTTCAGGTGTGGGCGTTGGTGTTGGTTCTGGTGTTGGTTCAACAGCTGGTGGTTCGGGAGTAGGCGTTGGTGCTGGCGATGGTGTTGGCGTTGGTTCTCGTGGCGCGGGTGATGGTGTCGGTGCGGGCGATGGTGTTGGCGTTGGCGTTGGTTCTCGTGGCGCCGGGGATGGTGTGGGTGTTGGCGTCGGAAGCTCAACTGATGGTGGCGGCTCCAACTTTTTGACAATTTTTAATCATTGTCCAGCCAAAGATTTCTTTATAAATATTCAAAGAAACAAAAAACCCTCACAATCATTCCCCGATTCTTTTGACTTTCTTTTTATAACAAAAATAATATACACAGATGATAAACACAATAATTGAATATTGATACCGGACTAGCGACATTTCGGCTCTGTCCATGCTGCGTATTAGATCATTGCGCATTCCAAGAGTGGGGGAGAATGCGTCTTGATTGGCGCGTTTATTTCTCGCGTATACTGCGATCTCAAAATACAAATTAAAATTCAAGAACAGCGGACTTTAATATCGCTAGTTCGGACATTTTATAAACAATTATAAATAAAATAACGATAGTAATAAATGATAGTACAACAGCAAAAGCAATATTTATGCAAATTAGTTCAATATAAAAATCAGTTCAACTCTGGTCCCAAATATTGCTCGACACTATTAATACAAATTATATTTTTGCTTCATTTTTTTGAAATCATCCGTTTAAAATTTTCCCTTCAGAGAAATATAATTTGATATTAATCGTTTACGAGAAAAGTAGCACGACACATATAAATTATCAATTTTGTAAAAGTGAGAAGTTTATATGGAAAAAAGAAATTATATTACTATAATTATAACATGTCTGGAAATTATTCATTTTTTATATTTATTTGATCGCACAGGGTGATCTTAGGATATTCTAGTTATTTCACATATATCTATTTTACATACTTGTTTCGCGTGATCTCATATTATTATGATGATTCTGTGGCTTCAACATGCGTGTAACCACAACCATCAGGTCGTAAAATGTATCCGGTCAGAAATGTTTGTCATTAAATTAGAATTTCAAATTAATTCATAATTTTAATATTATATATAAAGTTATAAAACACTTATATTTTTTCCACTGCATTTTAAATATTCATTCTTATTAAATTTTACATATTTATTTTACGATAATTTTGAAAATAATCATTTAATCATTCAAATAACAATCAAATTTTATTTTCTCTTATTTTTCGTATTATAAATTGTAAATTATTTTATAAATAATAAATTTATAATATAATATAATATAATATAATATAATATAGGTAATAATATTATTAATTAATTAATTACATGTAAACAATTAAATTATTGAAAAAGAATCATTTTCTTAAATAGTTTAAAATTGCTATATGTGTGAAAAAAAAATCACAGGGATTATTGGATAGAATAAATATTCTTAATTTGTGAAATTTTTTTGCCCTTCTTTTTCACGTGTTTTCTTAACTCTCGCAGAAAACACATTAGCGCCAAGAATTATCGAACTTTTATTCAAATGAAATTTTTAGACCATTTTCGCTGTGGTTTCAATTACAAAGTTTTGACTCTTTAATGACTTAAGGAAGGCGTATTTTAACTACAATTTAAATATTCATTAGAAATCCTCATATCAAGTAAAGTTTGCTACATTCAAAATTTTTTCTTATTTTCCTCAATTTATTTAATAATATTACCTTTCATATATCTCAATTATATTTCAATTTAATTAAACTCCAATTTTCGTTTATTTCATTAATTATAATATGCCTATATATATTATATATGTTTCGGTAGAAAATAAAATTTTGCCTGGAGCATAAAATTTTAATGAAAATTGGAAATTTCCAAGTTGATCAATTTTTAAATATTATATATATATGTTCTAAACAAAATATAAATACATACGTTTCACGTGTTTGGGAAAATCATTATTGAAATTTATATTTAATACTAAACGTGACGAGCATATTTATAACGGGACCAAAGGAACTTTATTATTTGGCTGTAGAAATTCAGCATCAAAGTGAATATAAGCTCTGAACTGTGATTGAATAATGAATGGTATTCTAAATTCTAACAATTTTCAATAGAATTGAACACGATGTGTAATAGCCAAAATTATTATTGAATGAAAATATTCAAAAAGCGACGTATATATATGTACCTACCATATCATCAATTTCGTTATTTCCTGAAATTCACAATTTTTCTATAACAATATCTATTTTCTTTAGATTCATGCTGGGGTTGAAATTCACATGTTTGTCAAAAATTTTTAAAACTGAAACACATATTTCTTTTTAAATAATTAAAAAATGGTTTAAAGGGCGGGGGGGGTCAACACTTAAAAGTTCTTTTTTTATTTTAAAAAAATTTTATTTTGTAAAAAATACCACGTTTTCTTTTTTTATTCAACAAGAAACTATTGATTTGTTTTTCAAATTTTTAAAATTTTAAATTAATTATTAGTTTCAATTAGATTTGTCAATTAAATTTAATAGTTTAATTAATTTTTTATATAATTATATTTATAAACTACTTTTTGCATTAAATTTTAATATTAATTATTAAATATATGTCAATTTGAATTCAATTAAATCATTCAATTTTAAGTGAATAGATAAATTCAATTCAATACATTTAAGTTAATAAATAAATTCAATAAAATTATTCAATAATTTTAATCGGAATAAATAAATTCAAATTAATAGGTTGATATTTTGTTTATACCTTTATTCCCTGAATTGTAAAAATATTTATTTATTAAAAAATATATTTATGAGAAAACATAATGAATTATTTATTATTATAAATAATGATCTTTAATTAAATTTTTTATAAGATCTTTCTTAAAATTTATTAATTAATTTTAACTATATTGCGCGAATATGTTCGTAAATTATGTTTGGCTTCGAATGTAATTTAATATTGATATTATTTTCCAAATTGTGCCTCGACCCTTTTCCGTTCATAACTGTTGTAACAATCATTAACTGGTCTTGGAATATTCGTGAAAAAAATCATTTTCAACAAATAATTTTCTTACGTTATTATTTCTTTTATCGAATATTAATAATTTAAAAGTTTCAATAATATTGTTCTAAAGTAAAGAATATTGAATAGGCGAATTTTCCGAAATTCCAATTTCATAATTTTCATTACGTCGAAATTCTTTTTATCGAATTATTATTTAACATAATAAGTTTTAAATTACGAAGTAACATTCAATATAATGTTTATTTATTCGAATCACTATTTATTCTAATTTTCAAATAATTTTTATTGCACCGAAACATTTTTTACTATAAATTCAATTCTCTAGAATGGTTTTTTTTCATAATATTACTGCTTCTCCAAATAACTATATTACTATACAAATAACTATACTTTTATACTAATCGTCATTTGATACAATTTCCATAATTCCGAATTATTAATTATTGCCATAAATTTTAAATTTACAAATTTTCATATTTCATATTCTATTTGTACAAATTATTATTTATTGCAACTTTTATTTTTCCGAATGACATCTGTTCTCATTATGTCATTTAGACGAATTGATATTTGTTTAAATTTTCAATTATCTGAAATTCAGTCAGCATCAATTTTTATATAATCATATTTCCATTTAATAACATAATTTTTATTTTATTAAATTATCATTTATTAATTATAAATTTGATTGTTCGAAAATATTATTTCTCATGAATTACTATTTTTTCGAAAAATCAAAATATTATTTCACAATTTCTATTTTTTCAAAGAATATCTAATCAAAATTATTATTTCTCTAATATTTACAGAAAACTAAAATTCATTGCAACGAATTAACATTTTACATAATATTAATTTTTTTTACAATTGTCACATTAGTATAAATAAATTTTAGGTTATGTAGTTTTAGAAAATTGAATTTATGGTAAAAAATATTTACATAAAAATAATGTCTTAAAATAAAACGATTATTTAAAAATTAGAATAAATCTGCTGTCTAAAGTAAAAACCTAGTAAGTCGCATTTGCCATAAGAGCGAAAGTCGAATAACAGAGCTAAGGGACGCTCGCCCTTATGGTAAATGCGACTTACTAGGTTTTTACTTTGGACAGCGGAAATGGTAATTCGAATAAATAAACATTATATTGCTTATAACTTCTACATTTTCAATCTAATTTTGATTATCAAGGGCTTATTTTCCTTCCAAAAAATTACATTTTATGTCCAAGAAAGAAACAGGAAGTAAACATATTTTTTTAAGACGTAATTTACAGCAAAAGTCAATTTTTTCTATAACTGTCAAAAATGATGCGAAAACCTCGAAAAATTCAGAAATAACTCTTAAACCGACAGTTTGATTGAAAAGTGTTACATACAATTTTGATAGAAAATTTAACAGCCTTTAATTTCATAAAAAGAATTTTGAAATCGGCTAACTACACCCAGAGATAATTACAATTTAGTAAACTCACTTTTTTTTCAGAACTCAAAAAATTGAAATAGAAATTTAGCTGTATCTCAAAAACGCCTTAAATTTGACTAATTAATTTATTTTATTTAAAGCTATTTTTCTCCAAGATTATAAATTATTAAAATGTAAAAATTATTCCAAAATTAAAAACTATTAAAAAAACTATTAAAAATTAAATATTAACAAAAAAAAACCAAGGAATATATTCGATAGAATATTAAAAACAGTCGTGCATGGGAAAAAGGATAAAAACAAGGAACAATAATTGGTAAAAATTAACACAAAGGTTTTTTGTTTTTGATTATCATTACGTATTTAATTTATAGTATATATATATATCTTAAATAATCTATTCCTTTTGTTTTTGTTGTTGTCAAATATAAATATCGCGAGACATTGTTACATCGATGGTTAGTTAACCTGGGACTGATCGAACCGAGCAAAAATTCTAATTTGTTTGTAAAATGAGTATACAAAAGAAAAAACAATATGCAAAATCTACTTCTCCGTTTTTTTTACAAATAGAAAAATAATCTTAAAAGGAAATGGAAACATACAAAATTTTCAATTATTATCGGTGGCAAAAAAAAAAGAAACAAACTGGAACAGAAATTCTGGAGTTTTTTTTGTTAATTGACAAAATAGAAAAAATTTGTGGAGAGAGAAGAAGACATTAATCGACGAATATTACAACAGTCGCGGTTTAGCTTTTTAAATACATACATAAATATAAATATAGAGGATGTTTTAGAAGAATGTTACAAAAAAAGAAAAAAAAATTGAAAGATTGACGTAAATTCTTCTTCAAGAAAAAACAAGGCGTTGTTTCGATCATTGGAAGGAAGTTTGACGTAAAGTTTCTCTCGGGTGGAAGGAGATGGTTCTCTCATGCCTCAACTTCCTCTTCCTTTACCTTCTTATCTTCGCCCTTCTTCGACCAGTCAGGTTTCTTCTGTAAGGTGACAGAAAAACAAACTTTTAGTACACTTTACTTTCAAGTTTCTTCGCATGGATTGCGCGCCAATGCGGGGATGTTAAAACGCTCTCAAGCATATTAAACGGAATCGGGAATCCATGAAAAATTTTTATTTTTGTATATTACCTTAAATGGAAACCAAAAGTTTCCCTTAAAACGAAATTAAAAAAAAATAGTAAAAAATCTTCATATTATTTATTTATAAATTATATAATAAATTTTTAACAAAATAAAAATATTCTGAGATGAATTATTTTAAATTACAAGAAAAAATCCAAATTGTAAAAAGAAATGTTTTAAAGAAAGTTAAAAAATAAAATAATTATAATATAAAATATTTTAAGAAAAAATAAATTTTACTATTTTCTAATAAGGAATTAAAATTTTCTGATTGCGGAAAATTTTATATAATGAGGAATTTAAGTTGTTTTAGTGAGGAATTTTTGTTTTATACAAAAATTGTTTTATAATTAAAAAATAACTTGATAACATATTTTGAAATACATTCTTAAATAGAAAATGCAAATTCAATTTCGAATTTTGTTCCCTACCCGCCAATTATCGTCATATAATTATTACCTTTTTTTGTGGTACAAAGGAAAACGAGAAAAAAGTAAAAATAATCTTTTTCATTTATTTCGAGTGAGAGATTTCACTATTCTTGAAATGAAACTTTTTGTGACAATCGAAGTATTAGTGATATAATTCTCGAGTCATAAATTTTACACTAATTTCAGAACAAAAGTAATGAATTTTCAAAATTATATAATTTCTACGAAATTGAACTGGTGACTAATTGAGAGTAACTAATTTTGTTTCTAATAAAAAAAAGACTAATTTACTGAAAAATTATTCAATTTATAAAATTATGATTTGAAAAAGGTAGTAAAAATTTTTTTTACTGGATTTCGCTTGATACTTCCTTAAAATAAGAAATAAGGGACAAATTTCACTCGAAAACTATCTAAATATAACAATAATTTCTGTAAAATTTTTATAAAAAGTAAATTAAATAAATGAAATAAATTTTTTATAAAGTTGTATAAAATTTTCTATTTACTCCAATAGCCGATTTATTTATATACAGTTTGAATTTTCACTCCAAGAAAAGTGAAACCCCACTGTAACTATATTAGAAAAACAATTTTCCTAATTTTTTTCTAAATGGAAAATTAAAAAAAAGAAAAGAAATTTAACCGTTTTTTGTTGTGAAAAATTATAGAAAAAAGTATAGAATTTATTTTTAAGCCTGAGAAAGAAAGTTGATAGTTTGCTACGTCAAAAGAAAAAGAAAATTGTTTAAATAATTCTATTAATTTGATTTCCAAAAAGAAAAAATTAATAATTATTTTCAAATTTACCGTTTTACTGATCGTGCAAACTATCGTTTTATGTTATAATATAAATTTATAAACAATTGAAATTTTTACATAGCAAGAAAATTGTTATTTCCAAAAGAAGAATGAATTTACTAGAAAGAGAAATTTAAGGACAACATTTATTAAAGCTTATTTTTGAGAGAAAGATTATTTTCAAATAAAATGTTATCACTAAAAAAAAATTGATTTTTATTCTGTAAAAATAAGAAAAATGTTTGCCAAAAGAAAGATTATTTTTTTAACCAAAAAGTGTTTTGCCAAATGCTTTTAAATAGTTATTGAAAAATATATTATTAGGTATAAAATAAAAAAATAATGGAGCTGTTGAATTATAACGTATGCCATCTAAAAGGGGACGAGAGATTTCATATTTAGAAACAATTTAATGGAAAATAGATATGACTAATTAAAAAATGCAAATTAAATCAGATTAATTCCATCAGCAAAAATATTCAAGTACAAAATTAATTCTTAGTTTCAAACAATTATTTTTTTACTATTTTAATTGTTTTTACTATTTTTTGTACTATTTTTTAATTCTTTTTACTACTATTTTTACTATTTTCACTATGTTTTAATTATTTTTACTATTTTACTACTATTTTTACTATTTTTTAATTCTCTTTACTATTTTTTACTATTTATAAATTATTTTTTCTACTATTTATACTATTTCACTACAATTTTCACTATTTTTAAATTGTTTTTACTGCTATTTGTACTATTTTCACTATGTTTTAATTAATTTTTACTATTTTTAAATATTTGTAAATTATTTTTACTATTTTATTACTATTTTTACTACTATTTATACTATTTTACTACAATTTTCAATATTTTTAAATTATTTTTACTACTATTTTTATTATTTTCACTATGTTTTAATTATTTTTACTATTTTTAAATTATTTTTACTTTTTTTACTATTGTGTAAATGTTTTTTGAAACTATTTTTGCTACAATAAATTTATTTATTATTGTTGTTTACTATTTTTACTACTAACGCCAAAAAGAGCAAAAATTTTGAAAACTTGTCTTAAATTTTTTTTTAAATAGAATTTTCATGTTTGATTGAAATTAATTTTTACAACTAATTTTCAAATTACAAGATGATAAAACGTTTTATCATGTATGACTGAAATTGAATTTCACTGCTATGAAACGAAAATTGCGAGAATTTAGAAACTCAAACCGAAAATATACTTTTATTGCTGTTTAAAATTTGAGGCATTCTGTCTGACTGAAATTGACTTTTACTACTGCTGCTAATCTTGCAAGAAATTAAGAAAATCTGACAATTTTATTATCTAATATACATCGAAAAAAATATATTCGCCAATAAATTGAACGATATATTTTGCTTTAAAATTCCTTTTTTTTATTTTCTATTAAAAATGAGAAGATTAATATAATATAAAAATAAATACAAAATTTATAAAAATAAATTAAACCGGCAGTGTGACTGCGCTCATATTCTTCTTCCTAAATGACTTTAGATTAGCATTTTAAAAATTCCATTTGATAGGACAGAAAGAGGTTGAAAAAACTTTTAAATACGCATACGTAATAATTAAACAGCCTCAAGTATAAATAAAAAAAATTTGACAAAATGTTTAAAAAATAAGATTAATTAATAACAAATTAAATTGTTCACTAGAAAAAATAAAAATTCGCTTTCTTTGCTTATGATAAAAGTCTAAATATACAAAGTATAAAAATAAATGCATCAGTAGAGCGAAAATTGTGGTTTAGTAGAAAATTCTTCTAAAGCAAAATGTTAAAAAAAAGAGAACTATCTATGTAAACTAGAAAAGCGATTTAAAAATATCGATACACATATATAAGCATTTAAAGCAACACAATCTTGTTAAAAGTTTACCTTGTCTTTTGACGCGTTCTGCAAACATAATGCAAGAGCAGAATCATTAGTCAGTGTCAGACGAGGACAGTAAATAAAGCGATCATTATTTTATTATACTTATATAACAAGTATCAAGAGGATTTATCACATCGACAGGCGACGAAACATCCAGTAAATTATTATTCAGTGCAAAATATGTCGAATGGAAAAAAAGAAAGTATAAATAAATAAAAAATGTATCATATATATAATATGCTTTTTAGGATTCATCAACTTTGATGTGACATATGCACATTTTACTGGAATTTTCGCGCATGCCTTCAGCTTATGCAATGACAAAATGTCGATCAATAAATGGCTCGACATTCTCACGTGTCGATAAATTTTGACAGACGATTCATTTCATTGACACCTCTGCCCCATTATTGATGCTTTCCATCTTACTCAAATTGAAAGACTGTATATCTTAGTTTATACCGAAAAAAGTTCTTTCAAAAGAAACAAAAGTTCTTTTTTTTCAAAAGAAATATATATTATGCACAACCAGAAAAAATTCAAAAAAAATTGGTTTTAAATAATTTGGAGAATTTACTTATAAACAATTAAAAATAATTTTAAATAATTATAATATAAATAAATAAATAATATAAATAATTACAATAATAAATAATAATAATCCAGTTATAATAGATTATAAATAAGATTTAGTTAAAATATAAATAACCCCAAATAGCACAACATTTGAACTCAATATTGTGTCAATATTGCATGGCAATATTGCCAATATTGCCTGGTAATG
>JUFY01034020.1:242-21205 GCA_001855655.1 Leptopilina clavipes
AAATTTTAACTATTTCAAAAGCAAAAAGTGAGTCACTAATTCAAATTAGTTAAAATTCTTACTAATTCACATTTAGAGAGCATATAATATTCGTTTTGTATTTTATCAATAAATATAACAGGATACTTCATTTTTGAAAATACAGTCAAACCTTGTAAACAAAGATGCAATAAACAGTCCATAACGAAAATAGATCTCAGTAAAGTACAACTGTATTTTCAAAATAGAAATCTAATACACCCAGTTATCAAAACTTACTCGAAAAAACCTTGTTAAATGAGAAAACAAGGTCTACTTTCGAGTTCGTCTCACTAATTGAGGTTTGACTGTACACAAAATTCTTCCATTTAAAAGAAAATTGAAAAAAATAATTTTCAAAAATAATTTGAAACTTCATACGTTAATTGCATATATATAGAATATAGAATAAAATCTTTGATGTAAAAATTTTCCATTTTTGGAAAAAAAAAAAAGGTTCGAAATTGGAACAAGGATATATCTTTACTTTCAAGTGCACTTGGTGGAGGACTGTCACAAAGGAATATGAATCGAGAAATAAAACTAGATTGCAGCGGTACTTCTGGCACGTGTAGAGACGTGTTTTTACGTTCGTGCCGGAACGACCGCGACTGTGAACCGCAATCGCGCTTCCTTCCTTTACCCGAGATATATATTGACGTGAAATAATACACGCATAGAATTATTCTTTGTTTCTCTTTCATATACTCTCCTCACACACGCAGAGATTTCAAAGATGGAAAATTCAAACTATATATATCGAGGAAAAATTTTGCAATAAAATGAGAGTTTCAAATTTCTGTCAATTCATCAACATTTTAGAATATTTAGAATCTCAACAGAAAAAAGTAATTTTAGTATTATGAGGATTAAATTTCCATAATCCTCTTCGATTAAGAGTAATATTCTTGATTCAAGAGGATTTTACCAAGATGAATTCTCCTCTCAAAACAAGAATTTTTTTTTCAGTGTACGAAAACAAAAATCGTGTTAAATTTTGAAAATATAAAAAAAATTCTGATTAAAATTTCAAAGCAAATAGTTTTCCCCTCCTATTATATAATTCCCACATAGTCGTTATTTTAACGCTAATACTTTATGTTACAATATACAATAAAAGTAACGATTAACCACAACATAGTTACAGACAAAAAAAAAAAAAAAAAAAAATTACACAAAAGTTTTTTTACCCTATATCCTGTACAATGCGTATGGTTCTTTTTTTTTACAACAATACTTATAGCTTCCACATCCGAAGGACATAAAGATTTACTCTAGCCGCTCGCGAGTTTTCGAGTTTCCGCAACACGAAACGGATGATTAAGCACCACTGACGCGAGTACCAGTGCACTGCGTTGGTTTTGGACGTGGCGTCGCGTTGGATTCCGACATGAGAGTAACTATGTATATCCATGTGGCATTTTCCCGTGTGAAAAATTAGTAATTTATTGTTGAAACAAAGAAGTTTTGCCTTTAATCACATTGCTTGACATCTACATCGCAGATTGAGAATAATTAACAAGATAGCTTCCATTTCTCTATACATGATGCGTTGAAAAAATTTCTCAATAACAGGCGAACAAAAAACGAATACTAATTCTAAATCTATTCCTTTTGAATTTGATTTTAAGACCCAAAGTTGACTTATAATTGACTCAATTCTCTGTAAAACTGAATCAGTAGAAATTAATACTTATTTTCAGTGAATCACTTTTCCTTAAACGATTTCAATCAATGAAAAATTTAATTGAAATTAATTTAGTTAAAAATTACTGAATTCTTAATTCTCCTTAGTCATTTTTCACTGATTGATTCAGAAAAAATAAATGATAAATTTCAATGGCGCACATATTGGAAATTTTAATTATTTTCCAATTGGCAAATTAGTAAAAAATTACCAATGACCGAATTCAGTCATTTATGACTGAATTCCAGTCATTTATGACTGAATTCCAGTCATTTATGACTGAATTCCAATGAAATTTCACAAAATAAAATCGTGACAAAAATGATTCACTGAAAATAAGTTAAATTTCACTGATTCAGTTTTAGAGACTGTCTCAGTGAAATTTATCAGTTATTTTTAATACTATTTAGTATTAAAAAATTCGTCAATAAAAAATAACTATGTAGAAATTCAGTCACAAGTTTCAAAATTAAATTTCACTGATTACATAGTGAAAAGTGAGTCACTGAAAATCAGTAAAATTCCACTGATTCAGTTTTAGCGATGAGATTTAAATACCATCAATTTTTAATCTCTTTTTTTGAAACAAAAATGGTACAAAGAAAAGTCACCTTTTTATATACTAAATTTATTGTTTTCTTTTCCCCTGTGCTTTTTGCCGATATGAAAATAAGCATGATTAGCAAATATGACATGAAGTAATACGAAGTGAAAAAAGAGGTACATGATGGAATTGATGAAAAAACAAGACTTTTTGCCACCTTCGTCGCAGCATAAGATGCGGCAAACTGTTTATTTTGCCTTGCATCCTGAAGCGTATTCCTGCTCGTTCGAGTCGTTCTGCAAAACGGAGGTCTATGTCTATATCTACAGATATAGCGAGAGCAAGTAAGCAAGCAAGTTGTGGTGGTGGTAGTAGTAGTAGTATTAGTAGTGGCAGCAGCAGTAGCAGAGGCGGTAGTAGCAGCAATAGCAGCTCTAGAGAGGCAAGAGAGAAGGATGGAGAGTGAACGGAGATGATTAATGCAAGCAGCAGCCCTCCGTTCGTCCGTTCACTCACACTCCAACCTACACAACCCACTCTCTCTCCAACTACAACCACACCGCCCGTTCTCCACTCCCCTTACGGCTCTTCGCCATCCACAGCCATGAAATTTATTGTCCTACAGAAATATCGGCAATACGAACATTTCATCGAGGAAAGATCCCTTCTGTCTTTATGCTATCATCAGCAGAGATACGATATTCACGTCGACTCATACTCCACGATTTTGCCAGATTGCTCGGTGATATTTTCTGACATTGGGAGGGAACGAAAGCCGCTTTTATTCTCAATGGGAGACGGACTAAATTTCTACCACCTAGGCTTTGGTCGACAGGAGCTCACTTGTTAAAGCCCTCTTGAACTCGCCTCACTCGCTAAAACTTGCTCCACCGGCAAATTCGACCGTACGATTCCCAGCATCTTTCTTCTTCTTCTTCTTCTTCTTCTTTCTCTTCTCCTTTTACTTTTCCCCACCCACTTCAAAACTGCACGTAGTCTTTTTTTTTTCTTCAAAAAAAAAAATATATATATATATATACAAAATATGCTAAATAATGTGTACAAAAGGTTTCTTTCGTAAAAGAACTATCTTTTCGGTTTTTAAGAAGATTTCAAGAGCAATATATGACAAATATTTAAGGAACAAATAGTTTTCAGATAAGCACTAAATAGTACGAAATTACTTCAACTTCAAAGAATAAAATATTCCTTCTATTCTCCTTTTGAGAGGATCAATTGATAGGATATTAGAACGAAAAACTTTTTCCAGTTGAACGGAAATACATAATTACTCTCTAAATCTAAATTAGTAAACAATTTTAACTAATTTGAATTAGTGACTGACTTTTTGCTTTTAAATTAGTTAAAATTTACTAATAAATACTCTCTAAATTTGAATTAGTAAAAATTTTAACTAATTTGAATTAGTGACTCACTTTTTGCTTTCGAATTAGTTAAATTTTACTAATAAATAGTAAAAAAAAATTTTTCTACTAATTTATTAGTAAATTTTAACTAATTCAAAAGCAAAAAGTGAGTCATTAATTCAAATTAGTTAAAATTCTTACTAATTCACATTTAAAGAGTAGTAAAAAAAAATTGTCTACTAATTTATTAGTAAATTTAAACTAATTCAAAAGCAAAAAGTCGGTTACTAATTTTAATCAGTAAAAATTTTTACTAATTCAGATTTAGAGAGTATGATGTATAATCCACTCTCTAAATCTGAATTAGTAAAAATTTTAACTAATTTGAATTAGTGACTCACTTTTTGCTTTCGAATTAGTTAAATTTTACTAATAAATAGTAAAAAAAAATTTTTCTACTAATTTATTAGTAAATTTTAACTAAATAAATAATTTACTAATAAATAGTAAAAAAAAATTTTTCTACTAATTTATTAGTAAATTTTAACTAATTCAAAAGCAAAAAGTGAGTCATTAATTCAAATTAGTTAAAATTTTTACTAATTCAGATTTAGAGAGTACAATTTATGTCGTTAGTAGTCGCTGCTGATTTTTTAGTTACTGTTACATTACTACATAAATCTAAATTAGTAAAAATTGAAACTATAATTTGAATTAGTGGCAGACTTTTTACTTTTGAATTAGTTAAATTTTACTAATAATTAGTGCAAAAAAAATTTTTCTAATTTATTCATAAATTTTAACTAATTCAAAAGCAAGAAGTCAGTCACTAATTCAAAATATACTCTCTAAATTTAAATTAGTAAAAATTTTAACTAATTTGAATTAGTGACTCACTTTTTGCTTTCGAATTAGTTAAATTTTACTAATAAATAGTAAAAAAAATTCTTCTAGTAATTTATTAGTAAATTTTAACTAATTCAAAAGCAAAAAGTGAGTCACTAATTTAAATACTAATTCAGATTTAGAGAGTAGTTAAAATTATTATAAAAATAAAATTAGTTACTCTGGCTCCCTCGATTATTTTCAAAAAATTCAATAAAATTCCCTGACATTTCTCTCATTTTTCTATATAACCAACCTCAATTTTCCTGCCTTTGTCCTGATTTTCCTGAATTGTGGAAGCGTCCTTGATAAAAATGAAAATGACCCAAAAATATATTTATGCTTTTATTTGTAACTAGGGAAAAAATACACCAAAAGGAAGAATCGCACTAGAGGAATATCTCAATGCAAAGCAAGATGAAATATTTAGAATGAAAAAAAGAAGGTGTTAATCTATTCCAGTTCACCTTGAATCGAAATTTAATCTACTCTCGTGATTTCAAACCACTTCAGAGAAATCAATTCTTTACCTGATCCCCCTCAACGATGAGAGACACCCCATAAAAAAAGTCCAATCTTTGTCTCAAACTATCATTGGCAGACTTGCAAATCTATAACCCAAATGGTGCGAAAATTATACACAGCCATAAAAAAACCGTCTCGAGAGGTCTGGATTGCCCTAGAGAAAATTGCCAGTTGGCTAAAACATTGCTATACGCACCTCTATATAGATCTGTATATAAGACGTGTTAAGTTGCGTGAAGCGCGCGTCGATTTGACCGATTAGCCCCCATTAGCGCCAGTACCTTCTTACCACTTAGACTGATTGTTCTCTCTTGGACCCGGTGTGCGCGCGCGGCAACTAGGTGTTTATAAAGAAACCTTGATTATATCGCGTGTGTAAAGGAGACTGACATTCACCGGGGCCCACTTCGGTACCGTAAATCAGGCACACAGTGCAACTCGAGCGCGCATTAATTGCCTGCTTTGCAAATCCGTGTTTGGGAAGAGGCGAACTTGTTTTGCTGTCAGTGTGCGCAAAATTCGCCCTCTAATAATGAACCAGGTCTCTCGATCTGTTGTAACGGGAGCGGAGGCGATAAATTACTGTCAAGTTTCTGATTTAAGGCAACCGATGCTCTTATATTTCATTATTAAGAACAATTAGGCCAACCAGAACAAGTGGATATACAAGGGGATTATAAGCGATACCTCTGTTAATGATGCCTGTTTTCGTACACTTTCCTTCTCTTATCTCACTCGAAAAAAGAAACAGACATTCTCATTCGATATATAAACTATTCACAGAAACTTATTGCTAATATTTTATAATAAAAAAAAAAACAATTTAAGGTCTCAAAGTGTAGTAGAAGTCTATAAAATAACAAACTATTAATTTTTGACCTACATGATTTACGAAAAATTCTGCTTCAAATCAAACGATTAAAAAGTAATTTTTTTCAATGACAGAGCATCAGAATATTCAAACATCTTTAGAGGAAAATTGTCTGTTTCTGAAAAAAACAGAAAAATGGTCCAAATTAAATTAAACATATCATTAAAGAGACCACCCAAACAGACATACATATACACAAAAATATCCGCCCAATTTTCAAAAGACATTAATCTCTCGTTAAAACGAAATCTGCTAACTGATTTTGGCAAGAGCTTGTTAAAGCCCGCAAAAGAAGAAACATTTACACCATTCTTTTTATACTTTGGTCCATTTTTAAATTCTAATATAATATGTTATAATAAAAGAAAAAAAACAGTTCTTGTGAAAAAGAAATCACTTTGCAGGAGAATTCAAACCATGACATTATGTCCTTGAAAATGTTATAGCGTATGGTTATAATCTCATCAAGAAGGAACCTGCCTACATTCAACATTTTTTGGAAATAAAATCAAGATTAAAAATCCATCAGAAAACTTTAGCATATTGAAGAAAAAGAAGAATCTTGTTATGTACCAGATTCTGCGGTTGAAAAATTTCTATTTATTTTTATCATGGAAAAAAGCGGTTAATTGGGCCTCTTTGGAAGTAGATTTTTTTTGAAAATCAAATATTATTTTTAAATTCGTCCTTTTTTTAAAGGAATAATAAATATTTCAAATATTAAATATTTCAGAATATTAAATACTTGAAATATTGAATATTTGGAATATTAAATATTTGAAATATTGAATATTTGGAATATTAAATATTTGAAATATTGAATATTTGGAATATTAAATATTTGGAATATTAAATATTTGAAATATTGAATATTTGGAATATTAAATATTTGAAATATTGAATATTTGGAATATTAAATATTTGATATTTTCAATATTTGAAATATTTGGAATATTAAATATTTCATATTTTCAATATTTGAAATATTAAATATTTGAAATATAAAATATTTTTTAAATATTTAATATTGAAATTGATATAAATATAAATCATTCCTTTAAATATGAACCAAATTTATTAAAATATCTCTGAAAATTGTAAAAAATTATATATAGATCGACGAAGAGTTCTCGAGTGCGCGGTAGTCGCAGTCGTTAAGCGTTAGATTGTCAAGCAAATGCTTTGGGGTTCGATCCCACATAGAGTTCAAAAATTTTAATTTCCATATTTTAATATACATAACGTTCAGACCTATCGAGTCAATATTTGGTTATAAATAATAATTTTACATACCTATAAAAATAACTAATACATTAAATACACCAATTGTTAAAAAGAAACAAAGAAATTCAAATCAGAAAAATTGTTTGTATTTAAAATTCGTTTGACTTTTAAATCGTAATCATATTTCCTAACTCGCGAAATGAAATTGAACCAGCAAACTTTTGGAAGAATCTTCACGTGTCCTGGATAAATCCTACCCTGAGATCCTCTCTTATTCTCTCCTACAAAAATATATATCAGGATATATCGGTTCTCGATCGCCTCGTATAGTTTCTCATGGACCCGGTTCGAACTAACGATCCCATTCATTCTGGAAGGACACACACTCGTGAGTGGAGCAAAGGGAAGCAAGTCCTATCAAGCTTCGTATTTTCTGTCTCATCTCGCAGGTACTAGGATCGTTTTTGTACGAAATCTATGGCAACACACACAATTCGAGCATCTCTTTTTTGGATCTTCTCTCTCCTAAATTTCTCAAGTCCTAGCTAAACTCTATTCTTAAATTCTTTCTCTCTCTCTCTCTCTCTCTCTCTCTCCCACTCATTCTCCATTGTTGAAACAAGACAATGTCCCAAAGACTAGAGGCGAACCGCTTTTCGTCGGGATTCAAAATTTACATAGTTTTTGGCTTTGAAATTATGGTCACGTCGGTGGGCCTTACGAGAGAATGAAACTTTTCTCTGAACTGATTTTTAAGTCTAATGTATTCATAATTTGAATTTAATATTGTAAAGGGTTATTCGACTTTGAAATTTCTATTAGTTCCATTCTTCGAGTTTTTTAAGGCGTATTTTAAATTTTAAGTATATACCCCAAAAAAAGAAAAAGCAAACGAAAAAAATATCAAAAATTGTACAAATTTTTCGACTTTTTCATAATCAAATTTCCTTATTGTAATTAAAAAAAGGGATAATTAAAATGGGGGGAAAAAATTACAGACTTTAAAGCGGTATTTTTTTGAAATAATCATCAATAATAATCGACTGTTATGCATCACTAATTCTCGCCACTAAGTGCTCATAATGTGTTCAAGTATAAATGAAGTCTTCTCTCTCCAATTGAGAGAAGACATGATCTCGGCGAATGTTCAAAAGCAATTTATCGGGAGCTCGTTAAGAGGAAGGGTTAGAAAAAAAAATGACGGAAAAGATGATTAATCTTGTTGTAATCGTTTCACTGATTAGTGACTATCCCCGAGGTAAGTATTAACAAATTAGCGCCCGAAAGGTGAATTCATTTCATTCATTCATTCATTAAAAACTATGCGAAAATGAATTTATCTATTAAAACACAAAATACGCTTAAAGTACAAAAATTACAAAATATTAAATACAAAAACTAAAGAAATTAAAAAATATTCTTTTCCCTTTTGAATAAAAATATTTTAAAACATTGTTACCATTAAAATCGAATAAGGCCTGGTGCAATAATTTATTTTCATTCTTTGAAAGAATGTCCTTGCACAAAGGTATTTCTCATTCTGCAATAATTCTTTTTGAAAATAAATCTTGCACCTGCGAATAACGATACAATAACGTATTGATACCTCCTTCATTTTATAAAACTGGTTTACATAACCGGAGATGATAAACTTCACGATGGGAATTTGTGTCTTAATTAAGAAATTTTTATACTTAATTTCTCATAGGAATAAAATATAAATCCACAACGATTGTTGCATTGGTGAAGCTACAATGTGCACGAGATATGTAATTTAATTTTAATCTGCGTTTAATCGAAGAAAAACGGTAAATGTATGTACAATTCAGTTTGCCTCGTTAGGTATACGATAGAAATATTAAAACATGTTTATATGCAATTTCTTATATATAAAATAATAAAGTACATATTTCAGACCAGAAATTCAAAAAAGTGACAATACTTTTTTTTTCGAATAAAATAAAAAATTTTTAAACGAAGAAAAAAGGAATTCGTTTCAAAAACAGGTGCATTTTAATGCGACTAAAAGGTCTAAAATTCTAAAATTACCATCACCAAAATACAATTTTCGAAAAATTTAAACTGTGTTTAAGCGTATTTATCGAAAAAATATTGTATACGAAATTTTAATAAATTCAATGAAAGGATGTTAAGAAGATAAATTAAGGTGGCATGCGAACAAGTTCTTATCGATGGTTTCGAACTTGGTACATGTTATTCGTGTAATAAGTCGATAATAACAGTTATGTCATCGATAAGTGGTCGGTTAAACATCGCTAAACGAGGTACGCATAATTGTAAACTTCGCACTTCACTGAAGAAGACACCTTTAAAGAGATGAAAAAACCCTGTAATAAGTGAGAATTACAGTAACGAATTCACCTTACTTTTAACACCAAAACCGACTTCCAAAATACGTCTTACACATATCTCATTAATTTCAACGTTTTTCGCTAAATCGATACTAAATTAACTCCCCTTTAACCAGATTCTTTCCTCAGCTTCTCGTTATTCATATTCTTAAATAACCTTCATGTCAGTATTATATTTTGCCCAAGGAAAAATAACCTTGTTAATACATCCCTTCACCAAAAAAGTATTCACAAAAATAAAAAATTAATAATATGTATATAAAATTCAATTTTTACTTTACAAGTGCAGACAAAACTCTAAAATTTTCCACCACTCAATAGATCGACTGTAAATCCTTTTGTAGCAATTTAAAAAATTCCTCCCTCGTAATTAAATTTGTTTTTCAATTCTCATGGTTTTAATTTAATTATTTATTAGGAAGAAAATAAATTATTCTTTAATGGGTAAGTATTTTCTCAAATATCATAACACTTGGGAAAAAACAAAAAAGCAAAGTACTACTGAATAAAAGAAAAAGAAGAAGAAGAAGCAAAAGGGGAGAAAAAACTGGTTTCTAAACGCGATATTTTTTCGCGACTTTATTGACGCGTAAATATCCCAATATTCTTTTATCTCTTTTTAATTATGAAATCATAAATAACCGTAAAATTATCAGAGTGTGCCTGCAATTCACCCCTCGTAAAAAAAATGCTGTTGAGCTTGCAGAGAATGTCTTTAAGAGAAATTATTCGAAGCCTTTAGGGTTTGGTACTCATGTAATGTTCATCAGAGGCGCCGGCACAAGTTTAATCGTTGCCTTTTTTAAAGATATATCTTCGACACCTGCTCGTTTGGAACTCTCAGGAACATTGTCATGAAATGAAACACGCATGTTTCGTGCATCACATCGATGATATCTAAGCAGATCGTGTATCACTTAACGGGGAAGAATTTACGAGAGTCTCTCTCTCTCTCCTTTTTTTAAATTTATTTCCTGTCATTTAAACTTCTACCTTGGAATACGCCCGTCCTTATTAGCAAAGATTACCAGGTATTACTTGCATATTTGGAGCTAAACGGCGCATCAAAGGGCTTTTCGTGTCCTGCATACGGAAACTTTTGTCCCTTTAGGCGCGAATTTACGACCGATTGACGCTCGCTTGTTGGAATATTAAAAATGTGATATCAATGTATTTACTCGGATCGGCAAATTAAATGTAACTAAAATCCCCCCAATTATTTATAACCACATTTGTTCTTATTAAAAATTTACTCTTTGACTTTCTCATTGACACAAAAGTTTTATTTTGTTTTTCCCTAATTTCCAGACAGAATTTTGACTTTTGCCCTGAACCCTATATCAAAAAATTCAAGAGGAGTTCAAATATAAAAAAAAAGATAATTTTTAGAAGCAAAAATTTAATTTAAAATTGTTTTAACTAAAATATTTTCCAAGTTAATTATAATTACTAACATTAAGAAAGTTATTCTAGAATTTAATTATTTACAGAAATAAGAAAAAATCAATGTATTGTTTTAAAATTCATTCTGATTGAATAATTTTTAAGGTGAAAAAACAAGGAGAATTCAAGGTTTTTAAATGTTTCAAAAATTTTCTTAGACACCAAAAACCAGAATTTTTGTAGTTCTAGAAATTTGATATTTTTCCATCAGTTCAATAAAAATTCCCTGTCATTTCCCTGACTAGTGGCAATCCACTTATTCGAAAGAGAAAAATCGAATCGAATTGATCAGTTATGAACTGTCATCGATAATATATCACCAATATTTTAGAAACATTATTGATAAAAATCTTGGAAACGATTTTAGTAGGCGGAGGCCACTTAAATGAGGATTCCTTAATTTCCTACCCCCGACTGTTTTCGGAGGCAGTATATTTATACGATAAAACGGTGACAAGGAACGTGAGAATAAATTAAATTACCTAATAAGGAAAAAATCAAAAACTATTCATATTAACTCCATATTGAGATTCAACATAGAAGTAAATAAATAGAAACTAAAATCAAAAAATGACTGAATAATTTTCGATAATTCGAAAGTATTAGCCACCTGTCAACGTGGTAAAATCCTCAAAAATGAGGAACCTATCGAGACAATGAATCTTAACCAAAGTAAAGCAGTAAAGACTGAAAAGACAAATTTTTTGAGGTGTCGCTGCTTTTTCTTCCTAGCCGACATTCTTTTGTGTGCTTCAGGACAATGAGACCCTTGACTAAGGGCATTAGAGGTGTGATGTAAGGTGCTATTATAAGTATTCTCTATATTCTATAGTTCTATCCCAGTCACGGAACAATGAACCACCTATTCGTGTGCCAAGAAGAACACACCTCAAGAAAAAAACGACCTCATTGAATTACTAAATCATTCCATGCCACGTGGATGCTGACGAGTCACACACAAGTGCGCATAACTCTTAAATCTGGAAAGCAGATCAAGTCCGCAGTCCGTTTTTTTGGTAAAAAAGAAGAGCGCATTCGAGGAGACATAATGATTTTCTAGAGCAATCACAAAAAACAAAATTACGCTTGGGCAGGACTCGTTAATTGAGGGCAACTGCCTTGTTGTTAGACAACAAGAAACTGATGAATGATGTTTGATATGAGCTAGAACAAAAGAACTGTCATCCTCAAATATTGAGATCATCCTCATGAACCGGACCAACAATAATAAAAGTTGAATTGAAAACTAAAATTTATTTATTTCAGTAATAATAAAAATAATAATAATAATTTATTTATCAATCTTTGGCTCTTGAACAGGATCAAAAAGTTGACTTAAAAAGTGAATGTATTTATTAAAAACTTTAAAAAAAATAAAGTAAATAAAATGTGAGTAAAAATGGGTGACTGATAGAAGACCTGCAGCTGGCGGATGCTGCAAGGGTTTACCAGAAGGTCACAAGGAGATGCAGAAGATGGCAATCGATGCAGTCACGCCATGATCGTAAAATATCGTACTTGCCCGTAACCGTGGTTTACCATCTCATACCATAACGCTTACAAACTCTTGTTACACTCCACTTAAAGTAGATGTAATAACTACTTTGTAAATGAGGATCAAAACAGTAACAATCGTAAAGATCATCCGATTGCCGACAGTTATATTCCAATAATTCCTATCCGAAAGAAATTTAACAAAAAACTTTTCAATGGCGTGTTCCAAAAATACGACAACCAGAAGAAAAAATTTTCTCCGAATAAATAAAGATTCTCCTTCTCTTAAACAAATATTGGAACAAGATATTTTGGTCCAGACTTATAATGCGATAAAGTTGAAAACAAAAGGGCGATGAATTAAAAATCATTTCGAGTGTTGAATTAATTGCTAGAAGTTGAGAGGCAAACAGTATAATGATCATTCAAGTAATAGTATTGAGATGATTACGTTAAATCGCTGTAATTTAAAAAGACCGCATCGGCCTCGTTCATATAATTTCCTCGCCTTACAACAAGAATTAATGTTTTCGGCAAGATGAAAGGAATACTGCCAGGAGCGATGTCAAAGGACCAGTGCTGCGATGAATACGATATCCGTAATTAAGCCTGTCTCTAATGACGCATTGGTTTCACCTGTACTCTAGTGCACAACTAGGAAGACGAATTAACCTCAATGACTCGATCTTCTCGATGGATGTGCATTGTACATAAGCCCTCTCAATAGCAATCGCGCGCAATTAATGCCTAATTATTACGAGCATGAGTCTTCGTCTTCTCATATCAAACCTGAAATGGATATATATCTACCAAAAGGGATGATATTATTCACTACAAACGGGTATATCTATCTTCTTTTCCAATCTTAATTCATCGCTTTGGGTATGTACATTAAAATCTTTTCATCGCTGAGAGAAAAAAAAATTGGTCACGGTTATAACATTAAAGCCATAACCATTTTCGGTTCGTAAAATATACTAATGCTAATTCAATGGGAAAACTATTTTTAACAACGCATAGATAAAGTGATCTCATGTTAAAAGAAAAGATACTCTTAAAATTTACCTTTAAGTATCCTTTTAAAAAAAACAATCAGGGTGGCATAGAGTTTTATGTCCAAAAATTTTTGTTTTTTTCTTTGAAAATAAATTATGTATTTCTTCCAAAAATAAAATTTTTATAATTATTTAGATACTGGTAATATTTATTGCGAGAATATCCGTGGTTACAACTTCGTATAATATTCACACAATAGATTAAATCTGCATTATTGAAGACAATTAACAAAAATTTTATCAAAAATTGATTTTAACTACTAATTGTTACGATTGCCAACAGTTTTAATAACCGTTGGCTATAACTACTGGATAGTATACTAATATCAGTGGTTTGAATCTCCGTTCGTATCAACGATTAAAAAAACTACAAATGGTTTATACAGAATAACAATTGTTTCAACAACTAAGGAATACAACTACCAATGATTTACAACTTCAAAATCATTCAAGCAGTGGTTTTCACAACCATTGGTTCTACTATACTAAATCATTCAATAACCAGTGGTTTTCACAACCATTGGTTTGTTCTACTAAATACAAGAACCATTGGTTTATTTTACTAAATACTACAAGAACCAGTGATTTCACAACCATTGGTTTATCTACTAAATACAAAACCAGTGATTTCACAACCATTGGTTTATTCTACTAAATACAAGAACCAGTGATTTCACAACCATTGGTTTAACCAGTGATTTCACAACCATTGGTTTATTCTACTAAATACTACAAGAACCAGTGATTTCACAACCATTGGTTTATTCTACTAAATACTACAAGAACCAGTGATTTCACAACCATTGGTTTATTCTACTAAATACAAGAACCAGTGATTTCACAACCATTGGTTTATTCTACTAAATACAAGAACCAGTGATTTCACAACCATTGGTTTATTCTACTAAATACTACAAGAACCAGTGATTTCACAACCATTGGTTTATTCTACTAAATACAAGAACCAGTGATTTCACAACCATTGGTTTATTCTACTAAATACAAGAACCAGTGATTTCAAAACCATTGGTTTATTCTCTAAATACAAGAACCAGTGATTTCACAACCATTGGTTTAATCTACTAAATACAAGAACCAGTGATTTCAAAACCATTGGTTTATTCTACTAAATACAAGAACCAGTGATTGCACAACCATTGGTTTATTTTACTAAATACTACAAGAACCAGTGGTTTTCACAACCATTGGTTTTACTACTAAATCATTTAATAACCAGTGGTTTTTACAACCATTGGTTCTACTATACTAATGAATCAAATACCAATGATTTACACAACCATTGATCCCAACTACTAAATCATTCAATAACCAGTGGTTTGCACAACCATCGGTTCTACAACTAAAGAATACGACTAATAATGGTTTATATAACCACTGATCCTGACTACTTAAGCATTTAACAATTGTTATACGTAACCATTTTTCATACTGCAATTGATTTGAATTATCTAAAATATGAACAAATATTGGTTGTATATGTAGATTTAACCTATTAATGTTCGTTTACATTTCGATTTTTAATTTGATTGATAGAGACCGTTTATTTTTCGCTAGATTTTTTCAACTATATTTGCCTGATTTTTTAAGTTTTTCGTGTGCGGCGGCCACTTTGATGATATTCGTTTAAATGTTGCATTATATTGAGAAAAATTTAAATAGTAAGTATTAAGTCATTAATTTAATTTGCGGTAATGCAAGTTAAATGCTGGGGAACAATTCGAAACGGATTTGTGAAATACCGCTTTTGGGATAAAATGCGTACTTTCACACATTATGAAAAATAATAATTCTCTTACTCTCTTTCGCAATTAAAAAGGTTTCGTTAACAATCTTTCACTGACCTTTGCCAGATGAGAATGATGTAGTTGATGGTGTACTTGTAGTTGATGGCAGTTGATGCTTCGAAACTTTGCAGTCGAGTTTTTCTGCAGCAAAAAAGACAAACAAAAATGTTAATAAAAGTAATATAATATAATAAATAAATATAATGAGTAAATTAGCTAATATATAAAAAATATAAATAAGTAGTAAAAATTATAACAATATTTTGATCGAGTTTAGAGAAAAATTCTCTTTTCTCAACCTTAATATTCGGTTTCAAACACATAAAACTCTTTTTCCCTCAACTCAACAATTTTGATGCTTCTATATATCAAAAGCAAAACGTTTCTTGTAAAAATGTTTACTAGTTTAAGGGAATTCCTCATCCTATTATTAAATTTCTCCGTTCTAAAATCTGATGCATTAAGTTCCGTTTTTGAAATAATTGCCAATACATTGAATACAAGTTCAATATCGACGATAATTCAATGACATCCTCAAAACGATCCTCGATGATCAAAAACCTTGTCCTTTCAAAATATTTGTTTTCATTCTTAACGTGACTCACGGTTGATAAGATATTCAATACACAAAGCAAAACAAGATGGTTTATTCACAAAGTGATCGTAAGTCGCACGGATAGTATCGGTTTATCGTCTTCGATCGTCTCGTTCGAACATAGATGTCAACATTCGTGGGAGTATTTCGAGCACGAATTTGCAGCAAGTTGGGTTTATTGTACACTTCAAGTCCTTCCAGCTGCTTGTAATCCCTCCTCGTTGAGAGAGAGAAGAAGAAGAGGGAAAAAAAGAAAAAAAGAGATTTACCCTCACTCCCGCTCTTTCAAATGGATCTTATCGCAAAACCATCTCCAAGATCTGGCATGCGATATTTTTAACAGGACCCAAAGATCCTAGTATGAACCTCATAGATTTCGCCAGATAAGGTCTGCGGTGTTCGCGAGACCCACTAGGGGGCCCACGAGAATCCATTGTGCCTATGTTCCCCTTGTACAAGAGGATTTCTTCGTCCCTTTGATTCCCTTTCTGCAACCCCTCTCTGTTTCCTTTTTCTTCGATTCCCTTCTTCTCTCTCTCTCTCCCTCTTTCTCTGTCTTGACCACCCCCCGAGTTTGAGAGAATAATCTTCTTCTTAATTTAGGCAAATAAGCACGTGTAGTCGCGTGTACAAGTTCCTGTAGACAAGCAGCGCTGCTACTTGACATGGGTGTCAGATCCTATGACCATAGGGTGTCTCTGCTTTTTTATTTCGCCCCCCGTGTCTCTTTTTATCATTCTCGCACATCTAAATATATAAAGAAGGCCCTTGAAAATTCGCAAGACATCGTAAATATCAAAACGATGAAGTTAGAAAACAAAGAACACCTTCGATTTAGGTATCCAAAAAAAAAGAAGAATTGGAAATTTTATCACCCTTCTCTGTTATTTAAGTATAATATTATATATCGCTGAAAGTGTTAAAAAATGCATTTTGCCAAGTTTGAAAATGTCTATGTTACGCCTCTGCCTCTTGAAAAACCACACACAAGTTTTTAACAGCACCGGCATAAATTTTTTTACGGCGCCAAAATCGTTCTCGAACGTCCATCGGACTGATCTCATATTTGGAGGTGGGCGTTGCGACGCCACTTCCGGCCACAAGAGATTTTACGGGGCAATAAAAGGAGAGACCCCTTCGGTATATATTCCAAGTGTGCAAGATTTAGATTTCCCGGATGGTGATTTTATTTAACTCATAAAATCCCCCGCTTTATATTTACGAGACTCGAACGTCATGTCTTCTCTATAAATGTATGATGGAATAGATTTTTATGAGCACATGTCGAACGTGCCCCGCACAACCAACATCACTTTTAATTAGTTATCTGTAAAATGAGTCGCAAATCGTTTATAGTACATATATAACCCCTCCCTCATTCCAAATTCCAAGTTTCTCGTTAAAAAAGAGACACACATTTTGTGTTCCTGTTTCTGGAAGTTTTCTTTTAACGACATATAGCATTTTACGACTGTGTCATACTAGTGACCGCACTTCTCTCGTTTCTGTCATTAATTAGGAGATTCCACCAAAGGAACGATAATCGTGCGATACGCACTTCAGAGGAAAGGTTTTGTTGAAGTGGTCAAATTGATTGCCGCAAAGTGCCTCGAACACGTGCAAGATTTTAACAGGCTCTTTTCAACTCATTATTTATCCCTAATTATCGACATTATTTATTCTTTTTAATTACCATCTACGGGCAAGAAACATTATAATTATATATGGAAAAAAAGGGCCAAAGTACATAAATCTGCCTTTAATCATTATGGAAAGAAAAACATGATTCTTGTTTTTCATTTGCTTTTTTCAAGAAGAGTAATAAAGAGGAATATTTTTAATTTAGATGGTAGGAAAATCTAGTCGCGTGTCAAAGAAACGTTGAACGAGCTTTTCAACGAGACGGGTAAAAAGTTTGTTTTTTTTCTTCGTTCCCAGTGGTCGGGTGTATAGAAACGAAGCAAACCGTAATTTCTGAACAGATTGAGCCGTCAACGATAGCGCAATATTTTACCGAGATGGCGACCGATAGCTACCCATCGGGTATGGAATACTAAACAGCTTAAGGCTGTATATATATGAACGTAGTCCCCTGTTGAAAAGCAAAGTTCACATATCGACGATCTTTGGGCCCAATTTTTAAATATTTCTCGACTTTTCATCATTCCGTATACTTGGGTAACTCACCAAGATTTCCGATCTAAATGTGCGACCAAAAAAAAACCTCTTTTACATGAAAAAAAACTATCGACAAAATGTTATTCTTTTCAAGAATATAAATTGTTCATTAAAATTATTTCTTTCTGGAAGAGGTACATAAAGTATAATTATTATCAAAATTTAAGTTTCAAGATGAAGTCAAAATCTTCATTTTGAAATTTACTATATAGATTCCAAACAATAACATAGAGTTGTCACAAGAATCAGTTTTCTAAATTCCCTCATTTCCGTGACACTTCCCTGAGAAAGAAATTTTACTATAGATAATAAATTTCTCATAGAAATCTAATGATATAAAGTTTGAATTTCATATTTTCTATTACATTTCATTGATAATAATAAAAATAATAATAAAAATAAGAATAATAAAAAAAATTATAATAAAAATTATAATAATAATAATAATAATTATTATTATTATTATTATTATAAAAACATTGATTATAATTAATAATTAAATATTTCCATACCGTAAGTTTAAATAATATTGAATTAATAACAATTAAAAGACATAATTTTAAACTAATTCTGAATTTAATATTTTAATGCAGTAAATATAATAACAAGCAGGTGCAAAATAACTAGTTTATCCGTTATCTGATATTAAAAAGTAATTTTGGTAGAAAATTATTCGAGGTGTGAATTTTTTAATTTGACTTTATTCGTTGATGGAAAAAATTCGCATTACTCTCAATTCAAAGAGCGCGAATCACTCTTTAATTTCTGATATTAAAAAGTAATCTTGGTCGAAAATTATTCGAGGTGTGAATTTTTTAATTTTACTTTAATAATTTAAATAAAAATTACAATTTTCTGACAGTAAAAGACGATTTAGACAAGAAAAATTTAAATTTAACAATCATTTCTTTTGTCAGAAAATTTTTATCTTTTTCTAAATTCAACTTTCAATCATTAAATATGTTAAAAATAAAACTGCATACTCTTTGACTGTAAAAGTTTTTAATAACAAATTTTCAATCTACTAAATTTGAGTTTAATGCAAATTGAAAGAAATGAAATGAAATTTTGGATCAAATGAAACTAGAATCGACTGAAATTTGGATAAATTGAAATTTTAATTGATTAAAATTGGAATCAATTAAAATTGGAATCAATTGAAATTTGGATATAAAATATCCATACATAAAATAATCCATACATACATAAAATTGATTGAAATTGAGTAAACTTAATAAAGATTTTAGTATAAAAACTAAAAAATATATATTCAAATATCCAAGTATCGTTTATTATTCTAAAAATATGTTTCACTTATTAGTTTCTGGAAATGGGGGAAAATCTTGATATTTTTAAGAGTGTTTGTAACGAGGGTAAAAGGGGACTTATTTTTGTTAAAGCGAACACCTACGGTGTATGTCCGGGTGCAAAGAGCGGTAAACATAAAGATTCCAACTTATCTAAAAGCTGCCATCTATACCCAAGATACCGAATTCAGATCACCGTATGGATAGCATAAAACCCCCATGGGTTACGTTCGTGTGCCAAACGCCACCATTGTCCTGCACGCACTGTCGATAATAGGGGAGAGAGTAAAATATTTGTAACCTGTTTTGACATTCCCTTTTTTGGTCATTCATTCATTCATTCCATCCCATATCAACATTTGTCCCGATTTGTGAACATTCGTCTAATCTCCACCTGTCAAAAATATTCCGACGAGTTTTCAAAAAGAAAAAAAAATGCAAATTAGCCATTTTTTAAACCAATTTTCAAGCAAGCAAGCGAAAATGAATATAGAGAAAAAATATTTCTTCAAGGGTATATATATATATAAAATAAAAGAATCTTCTGGACGATAAATGATGACACATTTTATAAATTTTTTACATTTTCTAATCGAAAGTCGCCTTCGGTGAGAAAGAAAATAATAGGAAAGTTGCGGATCGTGTAATCGATAATGGAAGTCTTGAATCGAACTGATTTTCTGATTCATTCGAGTGTGTCCATGTAATTTGATGTTGTTGACGATAAAGGTATATATACAATAGCGTCCTTCCCTTGCTCCTCATCGCTTCATCGAGATGAGATCAAGATATATATCTCTCTCTGATGGATAATGAGAGAATTGTCTGCCGACTAATTGCTAACTCGTATCCAGAAGTTGAATTCCAAAATTAAATTCCAGGAAATTGTTACTTCAGATTAAATTTCCTACCTTCAATTAATAAACGTCGTAATTCTCAAAGAGAAAGGATCTGGGAAAATATATATTGTTCTATGATAATATTACATCAACGAGAAATAGGCAATTTTCAAGACATTCATTTTCTATATATATATATAGGCAGAAATTAAATTAAATCTCGAAATTTTCCCAATCTGAAGTACAACAAGAAATCTTCAGATCACTATAATCATTAAAAGTTCTAATTTCCTATATAAATTGAACAAAAGCACCTTTGTTGAAAATATAACAAAACCTCTCCGTTCGAAAAACATGTTCTAGATTTTACGAGAAAATGATTTTTACTATATCTTTGAAAAAAATATATAATGCCTCATATAAATAAATTATTATCCTCCACTTATTTACACTGCCAGTAAAATAAATTTTATATTACACAATATATCTTTGTTTCAATGTTCGGAATTATCATCATCGTTAAACCAATTTTTTTATTATTGTCTCCCTGGAAATATTTCGTAAGATTTGAAACAAAAAACTATGCGAATATAAAATTTTTTTTTTGAATATACTTTTCGGTTGATTGTTGCTTAAAGGATTTCTTCGATATGAAAAAAAAAACTGTTATTTACGGGCGTAAAGCAATGCCTCAGCTTCCAGCACCTTGCGTTTTTTCCATCATCATCATAAATTCTGCGGCAAACGAGAGCTG
>JUFY01034038.1:8478-33346 GCA_001855655.1 Leptopilina clavipes
TGTTTAAGTCTTTATTATATCCGAAATATGCAATAAAAACTGATTTTTATTTTACATAATTAAAAAGAAACTTTTAATCAAGATTAATCTATCACAAACATAACCTATAATTTGTTTGCTTCTAAGGTCCCTTTCTTCAGATCGCGTCACATATGATCTTGACTTAATATATTTTACATTTCTTACATGTTGATTAATTTCTTGGTTGAATTCTATATTTTCTTGGATCAAGAACATATGTTCTCCTACCAAGTATACTATACCAAGAAAATCATTTTCTTGATCCAATACCATAATTGACTCGTCCCTATTCAATCCCGCGGTTTACTTGAACCAAGTAAAATTTTCTTGATTCAATTCTATTTTTTTTCCGTGTAACCGCAGTCAATTAAGAAGAATAGAAACTTCTACTACTTTGCTTTGTATTTTGGTCAAGCGATCGGCTGGATGAATTTTCACGGTCGTGTCACTTAATTTGATTGGTTGTACCAAAGATTCCATTTCCACAGTTCCTCTTTTTAGAAAACAGTGAAAATGGAATTTATTATTCTTATTATTTCAGGCAGAAAAATGTACTGCGCATTCGAGAAACTCACAGAAAACTACTGCGCAGGATGTTAAAAAATAACTAAATTAATATTCAAGATCCTTTTACGGATTCCTTACAGGATCCTTTACAAACAAGTACCTACGAACTGAATGTTCGTGTGTGGGAACCTGCAAAGGAACATTAAAAATAATTAAATACTTTTCTGATTTTCAGAGGATAAATAAGCTTCAAGGCAACACAGAATACGGGGGTCGAGTCCAACGTGCAAGAAACCTCATCATGAGTATCGACACAGGATCAGGAGCGATTAATTCAGAAACAAACGAATTTAGCTCTAGGATATAAGAAAAATTTTATGTGAATCTGCAATGTATATGAAAGCGCAAGTTAAATATGAAGATTGTGCTATATTTGTATTGAAAAAACTCGAGCTGGAAAAAGTACCTTACTGAATAAATTTTTTATTATTATAAAACTGTTTTAAACTATTGATATAAGTAAATTTAAGATATTTTCAATACATAAACAATATGTTAAATAGATATTAGTTTTATCAAAATTTAATTTGTTATGACAGGAATAATGAGCTTTTTAACTATTTTATAAAAAATATTTTGCAATTAGTCATTTATTTTTCCTTTAAAGAAGTTACAAATTCCAAATTGTATATATCTAAAAGATATTATGTACACGCGACCTTAAATCACTACTTAAATTCCTGCTAATAGGAAGAAATGAAAATCGAAAGCATCTGGACATTAATAAGCTTTTAAAGATTTTTCATAGATGGTAAATACATTTCATAAATATATTTTTGTATATATTTTTTTAATAAGCCTCGAGTATAGTAATAAGTATTTTCTCCATCTTAATATACTTTAATCTCATTATTTTTTGCTTTCGTTTTTTTTGCACCCTGCTGTTGGATATTATATATTTGTGCGTCAAATTTTGCAAAAAGCAATAAACTTTCGATCTAATGAAAAATTTGTTTATTCTCATGATACTGATACATTACACACTCATTCATTTGTACATAGTACGAAAAAATTCATTTTTAAAAAGCGTTCTTTCTTCAATAATTGGATGTATTTGAAAAAAAATCCACTTCTCGTTCATCACAAATTCACACAAGACACATATTCTCACAGATTTACCAAAAACTGCTTATGTATAATATTGAATTACACGTAAAGAACATACGAAACGATAAAAATAAATTAACGATATTGGTGGAGTCTTATTTGACAGGAGTTTTTTTTTCTCGGTGACGTCGCACGTTCCGAAGACAATAATAGAGGCTCTGAACTTTTCTTATATTACGAGCAGTGATTCTTTAACATTCCTTTGTAGCAAATACAATACAGAGTAATACACTCGAAAGAGATCATCACAGCCGTAAAATAACGGATCTTTTGTGACGCGACGTCCCGCTTTATACGTCGGTCGAGCGCTCATGAACTTGGAATTCCAAGTTTCCAATGTGGCATTCTGGCCTATTAAAATAATTGAGCGCGACGTAATTAAAAAAATTGTTAGGTATTAGTCTCTAGAGCATTTGCCTAAGGGAAGTGGGATTTCAGTCTAGACGTGCTCACGAATCAAAATTCGTTATATGCGTGTGATTATAATTCATCCTTGAGATCGTCTTCCTCGCCACCGGTTGGAGGTGGTGGACCACCAGCGCCTTGATACAATTTTGCGATAATTGGCTGAGCAACATCGGTGAGTTCCTTCTTTTGTTGTTTATATTCTTCTGGATCTGTGTCTTGATTTTCCTCCAACCATTTAATTTTCTCCTCGATAATTTCCTCCAATTTCGCTTTGTCACTGTCACTTATTTTTGAGCCAAGTTTCTCCTTGTCGGCAATTTGATTTTTCAATGAGTACGCATAAGATTCGAGATCGTTACGTGCTTCGACGCGTTCCTTCAATTTTTTATCTTCCTCGGAGAATTTCACTGCTTCCTTGATCATTCTCTCGATATCGTCGGGTGTCAATCGATTTTGATCATTGGTGATGACAATCTTTTCACGATTTCCAGTTCCCTTGTCTTCGGCCGACACTTGCAAAATGCCGTTCGCGTCAATTTCGAATGTCACTTCAATTTGAGGAATTCCACGTTGTGCTGGTGGAATACCTGTGAGATCGAATTTACCGAGAAGATGATTGTCCTTGGTCATTGGTCGCTCGCCTTCATATACTTGGATCGTGACCGTGTGCTGATTGTCGGACGCCGTTGAGAAGATTTGAGATTTTTTCGTCGGAATTACGGTGTTTCTGTAAAAGAAAGATTAATATTTAATTTTTGAATTTAGAATTAAAAAAAGACAATTTTTTTTTTTTTTAAAATTAAGAAAGAGGAAATTACCTGGGAATGAGTTTTGTCATGACTCCGCCTACGGTTTCAATGCCCATGGTTAGAGGATTGACATCAAGAAGAACAATGGCGTCAGTGTCTTGTTCACCGGATAGAACACCAGCTTGAACGGCAGCTCCGTATGCAACAGCTTCATCGGGATTGATACCTCGGGATGGTTCTTTTCCACCGAAGAATTCTTTCACAAGTTGTTGAACCTTGGGAATTCTAGTTGATCCTCCAACGAGAACAATTTCATGAACGTCCTTCTTACTCATGTCAGCGTCTTCCAAAACTTTTTGCACGGGTTTCATTGTACTTCTGAACAAATCCATATTCAATTCCTCGAATTTCGCTCTGGTCAAAGTCTCAGAGAAATCTTCACCCTCGAAGAAGGATTCAATTTCGATCCTCACCTACAAAAATAAACGGAAAATTGATTAAGAATATTGGAATCCTGGAATATTTTTTCACTGAATAATTGATTAAATTTTTGAATAATTACCTGATGGCTGGCACTGAGTGCTCTCTTCGCTTTTTCGACTTCACGACGCAATTTTTGCACAGCTCGCACATCCTTTCGGATATCTTTGCCCTTCTTCTTTTTGTACAATTTGATAAAGTGGTCCATAACTCTCTGATCGAAATCTTCACCACCCAAATGAGTGTCACCATTGGTGGCAACGACCTCAAAGACTCCATTATCAATTGTCAAAAGACTGACGTCGAATGTACCACCGCCCAAATCGAAGACCAAAACATTTTTCTCACCGTCTTTCTTGTCCAAACCGTACGCAATTGCTGCGGCCGTTGGTTCGTTAATAATTCTCATTACATTCAAACCAGAAATAGTTCCAGCGTCTTTCGTTGCCTGGAAAATAAAAATTAACAATTTTGTTAAATTTTTTTTGTTAAATTGCTAAATTTTTTACTAAAACATTTATGTAGAATTTAAGGGAGAAAAATGGATAAGTGATGGGAAAATAATCACCTGTCGTTGTGCGTCATTGAAGTATGCGGGAACAGTGACAACAGCATGGGTGACTTTCTTGCCCAAATAGGCCTCAGCGGTTTCCTTCATTTTACCAAGAACCATGGCGGATATTTCCTCCGGGGCAAAGACCTTATCGCCCTGTTGTGTCGCAACCTGGATGTGTGGTTTGTTGTTCTTATTCACGACCTTGAATGGGAATAATTTCATATCTTGAACAACGGTATGATCCGACCATTCACGACCAATGAGACGCTTGGCATCGAAAACGGTGTTCTCTGGATTTGTCGTCAACTGATTTTTCGCAGCATCACCAATCAAACGTTCACCGTCTGATGTGAATGCCACGTACGATGGTGTAATTCGATTTCCTTGATCGTTTGCAATAATTTCAACTCGTCCATTTTTGTAAACACCAACACTAGAAAAAAATGAAAAAAATGTACAGTTAATATTTTCATTTTTTTATTCTCATATTTTAAAGTAAAGTTTTCGAACATTTGACATAAATATAAATAAATTTGAACCAGTAAGTTGAATTGATATTGAGAAACGTAAATTGATTTTATTGACTATTATTATTTTGCTACTTTCCTTAGACTGGCATGCAAGTACATTATTCATTAAAGTGATATAAAAATAAACCATAAATTATTCACTTTTTTGCTAATATAATTTTAATACGATATTTTGGAAATATTTATAATTACCAAGAATAAGTTGTTCCCAAGTCAATTCCAATAACAGTTCCAATGTCCTCTTTTTCTTTTTTCTCTTCTTTGGATGCCGCTATCGCCAGCAGTCCACATAATGCTAGGACTACCAATCCCTTCATTTTCTATTTCTTGTACACTAACCTAAAATCGAAAAATCTCATATTTAGTATATAATTTAATAAAAACACCCATCTTCTCTAAGTGTAAAAAAGAAATAAAAGAAAAAAAGAATTTACTATTCCTTAAATAACATTATATTTGAGTAAAGATGTTATCGATTTCTTCACATATGTTTTATTATTCAAATTTTTCATCCACGAACTGTAATGAAAATTTTTATTCACAATCTGATAGGGAAATTAGTATATTAATTGAAAATTAGAATCAAAAAATGTACACTTCAATCTATTTAGTAATTAATTATTCATACGTTTACAGTTATCAAGTTGAAAAGAGAATCAGAAATATAAAACTAACGGATGACACGTCAACACAAAAATTGCTTCTTATTAAAAATTATTCTTAAAATTAAATGCACTGAATTAATGTTTAATTTGAAAATTCGTAGTTCTATGGTGCAGAATCCACCCAAATTGTGTGTTCCAAATTAAAGAAGAGTATTCGTAAAAAAACGTGTAAGTCAATAAAATAAAAAATGCAAAATAAACATTATATTTTCCAAACATTGTACTATTAATCAATTAACAGGGTAAAATTAATTGAGAATAAAAAGAAAATATAAATACTTGGTAAATTCCAAGTGGATATGACGTGATAACAGATAATGGGAAAAATTAGCCGGAATGACTCAAAAAATTAATAAAACATGCCGGTAATTATTAAATATGATTATTTATATAAAAGAAGAGTTAATTACTCACCAAATTATAAAAATTATGAAAAATCTTGTATCCAACAATGAATATTCTCTTTTAACTTTACAATATTCTCAAACAACTCTTCACTGATGACTGACTACCGACTGAATGAAGCACCGGGATATTAACGGGAAATTTTCGTCGTGGCTTGCGTTTATTGGTGAAAATCAAATTCTGTCACATCATATGTTTCCTGTGATTGGTGAACGTGTCTACAGTTGGCTCCTCGCTATTGGCACACGTCACGAACGTCATCAATTCCAGAAGATTCGAGTACACACGAGATTGGTCGACGTGTAAAGGAGCGTAATCAGCAGAAATTTAAATTGGGGGTATTTTTTCCTTCTTTTCACAAATATTGATAATAATTTTTTCTGATAAACTTTTAATCTCAAAGTACGAATAATTGGTTTTATTTTTACATATCCAAAAAGCTTGTGTAGAAAATTTGATTATAACTTGAATTAAAAAAAGGCGTATTGTTTATAAAAATAAGTAGTAAAAAATTGTTGAATATCAAGAAAACTAAAAAGAAGTGCGATTTATCATTACTCAAAAAAAAGCATTTAAATACAGATAAATCATCTTATGATGTTATTTATATATTTATTTTAATTAATTACAATTTTTCGTCAAAATTGTATTTTTTTAGAATTTAGAAAAATTATTAGTTCTAGTAAAAAAACTTGTAAAATATGCTGAATGTCTTTCAAACATTACGGCCCTGAAAATTGACTGTCACACACACGTGTTCTACTCTCCACGTAATATTGCTGTTTAAAATAACGGGACAAGGAGAGAGGTGTCTTACATTCATTTCCTTTCATACTGAATCCAAATCAGGCATTTTTCATCCTCCACAAAAAATTACGTGGCACAAAAATCCACCTACAAAAACTATTTTATTCCTCCATTTGAATAAATACGAAAAAAATCGAAAATTTACATTCTTTCCACCCTTTTAAATCTAAAAAATTAATTAATTTAACCAAATATTATTAAACAATTGTTTTGCGTTAAAAAAAATTTACTTTTCCAATATTAAATTAAATTATTGATAAAATGAATATTGTCGCATTATTTTTTCACTTTTAAGATGAATTATAAATTTTTAAATTGTTGGAAAGTTTCTTTTATCTGGATTTTATGAATAAAATGTTGTATATTTTTTGAAAAGAATCCATTTAATATTTACTTTTTGGTTGTAGTAAATCTAGAAGCATTGGTGTAAAATAAGTAATAATACAATCGGCACCAGCTCTCCTCATTGATAGCAATATTTCTAAAAGCACAGATTCCAAATTTATCGCTCCATTATTTGCCCCATGAAGCAGCATTGCGTATTCTCCAGATACTTGGTAAATAAATAAAGGATATTCGGGATGATTATCTTTCACTTGTTTCACAATATCCAAATAAGACAATCCAGGTTTAACCATAAGAAAGTCTGCACCTTCCTCAACATCCCTGGCCTTCAAATTAATAAATACAAAAGTAAATTTTAAATATATAAGAAATAAGAAAAATAAAGAATAATTTTATCATTTCTTTTTTGACTTACTGCAGCCCTTGAGGCTAATCCCGTACTTCCTGCTGGTAGTTGGTAACATTTTCGATCACCGAATTGAGGAGCGGAATTTGCAGCATCTCTAAATGGTCCATAAAATCCAGAAGAGAATTTAACAGCGTACGAAAGAACAGAGACTTTATTTGATAAATTTGCAGTTACTAGACATTTTTTAATTGCGCCTATTCTTCCGTCCATCATATCCGAGGGAGCAATAATGTGAGCACCTGTGTGTTAATTAGAGCAGAGAGGAAAAAGAAATAATGATAAAATAAATCAAATCTGTGAAAATAAATTGTGTTTGTAATTCAATATTATTGCTGTTAATTTCTCACCGTTCTTTGCATATGAAAGAGCAATCTCAGCAATTCGTTGGATACTCGCTTCATTATTTATGGTACCGTCTTCATTTAAAATCCCACAATGTCCATGTGTTATGTATGGACATAAACACACATCACAGGCAATTATTAGTTCGGGAAACCATTTTCTTAATAGTGGCAATGATTGAATTACTGGATTCTTATCGCTATCGGCATTTGAAGCTTTTTCATCCTGAAATATAATAATTTAATTTTGTAAATAAAATAAAAATTTTCCCTTTTCGAAATGGAGAAATGTTTTTTTTTACTTAAACGCAAAATTACCTTTGTTAAAATGTTTGATACTCCAAATAATAAAATTGATCGTAATCCTTTTGACACTAAGGGTTGTAATGTCGATTTCAAATAATTGATGCCATAACGGTAAACTCCTGGCATACTACTAACTGTATCCTTAGCCTCTGGATCATCTCTGTAATTATTGATAAATACATTTCTCTTTTTTGTTAATTAAAATTAACATTAATATTGTAAAAAAAACCGTTTTTTTAAGGTTATGTACTTACAGAAGAAAAATTGGATACATTAAATTATCCACCGTTATTTCTGTATTTGGTGATTGCCAACTACGTAATAAAGGATGAAAATATCCACTATGCAGAACATGTTTCTCTTTCATTTTCTCCATATTTTTTAATTTGCAAAAACTAAAGAGCACGGTATAGTAATACGCTTATGATGCGTTTGAAATATATTACTATTCTGATTGTTAAAAAGTCGTCTATTTTATTTTAACCTTTTAAATTACGAACATGCAATCTGTGTGGATTCCTTCCAATATTTTATTAATAATATTTATAAATAAATATAACCTGAAATCCCACATTGACACTTTTTTAAAATTTGTTATCAATTCTTTTTCAACTTGTCATCAAAACAAATTATATAATTGGAGCTACAACAGAAAGTGAAGGAATATGATTGGTCAAACTATTTCACTCAATAGCTCGTCAATTTATGGCGCAAATTTTTGAAATATTTGTCATCCATGTCGAATCTATAATCAAATAATGGATAAACCAATTAATAACAATAGTCAATAAATAAAAGTAGAACAAAAAAGGGAAGAGTAAAATAAGAAAGAAATACTGTGTATAATATATAATTTGCAAATATATATATATATATATATATAAAATACTTTTTTATTGCATGCATCAATTAATAAATTGAGTTTAATTGAGAATAAAATATTAATGATTGTAAAAATTTTGTTAAAAACATATAGTTTTCGTGTAAATTTGTATCACACTTGTTTAAAAATTTTTTATTTCTAAATTATAGTTACTTGACGTTGAATATATGAAATTCACTGGGGATGTATGATTTTAAAATCAGACTTTTCTTCTCTCTATATTCAACCAATTTCTTCGTTATGAACATGAACTTCGACATTAGCTTGAGAAACTGTTCCTAATTCCTCCTCGATTGTTGTAACAATTGATTCTCGTCTTCTTGCATCAATCAGCTCGCCTTAAAAAGAAAAAAGGGTAAAAACATTAGAGGAACATAAGCAAACATTCTGATGAATAAAAAAATCATATAACAGATTGTCGTGAAAATTACCTGTACAATGTGCAGTGCAATTAATTGAACGACTTTTGGCTTGAAATTGAGAAAAATTTAATTCAATAAGAGATGGAGCGAATATCCAATATCCAAAGCAACTTCCAAGTGCGAGGGCAATAGTAATGTATCCATTGTATGTCATTACTGCCAACATTAGTATATAACCGAATAAAGTGTGTAGGGACCAGTGGAAAACTTCCAGGAACCATTTACTCCAACTTGTACTATTAAAAATAAGAAAAGAATTAGAAAATTTACGATTTTATTCACTGTGATAGATAATTTTCTTCATTCGCTTTCTTACCAATGACACTCAGATAATGGTTGAAAAGAGTTTGGATATATTCTAGAAAGTAATGAAGAATTTTCCGAACTTCCGGATGAACGCTCAGGAAGTGATGACATAGTAAACAATCGTAATTTCACTTGAACTATTTTCATTCCCTCATAAAAAATTGCCACAGCTGCTAATGCGAAGCAAGTTGCCAATAATCCTCCAGTTGTTGTTACATTATATCCTGGAAATAAAAACGACGCCAAGTCGTTTCCAAACCAATACCACATATGCATCTCTATATTGAAAAAAAAAGTTTGATAATTTATCAATTAATTACAACACTTAAATATTTTAATCCAATTGATATTGAAAATATAAATAATTTAATTGCTAAAAGTAATTATTTTATACCAAATTGTAGGTTATACTAACTTTTCTTGATCGTCACAGTTCTTATCAGCTTTACAAATGAAAACAAATACCAATGATAATATTGATAAAATTAATCACATCCTGAAACAATTCAAAACTTTCTAAATTAAATATGTTTCAATTTGTCATAAAATGTTTAATTTCTTGTACAGAAGATAAAAATTTAATAACTAACTCATGAACGTGAAGATTATTCGTTCGTCACATTCTATATTTGCAAAAAAATTCTATAATTGTTATTAATTACAATATTACATGTAAAAATTCAATTATACAGAGATTACTTACTTTTTAATTATTTTTCATTTTTCAAACTATCCTTAGACGAAAATTACTTAACGACATATGGAATTGTTTAAAAAAAAATAATTTTATCAAAGGTTAATAGACAAATGGCGAAACTAGAACAAAAACAAAATTTCATAACCTTAAAATTGCTCAATTCGTATTTGAGATAAAATGAATTTTACCAAATTAGAAGCAAGTAAGTAATTTAACAATAAAGGAATGTTCTTGTGTCTTGAAATTAAGATCATCATCACGTTCTATTGTTGATTTTCTTTTGCCTTTGACTAATTTTAAACAGTAACACAAAATTATGCAGCATTATTCTTGTGTAAACAATTTTACTGTTTCTATGGAAGCACTGTCATGTGACTAACCGGGAATTTTGAATTAAAAGCTTTCTATAACATTCAATTCATAATTAACAATAGAAAACAACATTTATGTAAGTTTTTATCCTAAAATTAAGTATTTTAATGTCGTTTCTATATAAATTTTATAATTAAATATTATTAAAAGCGAAGTAATAATTAAAAGAAACCGGAAATAAGATAGCCAACTCATCGTACTGTTTAAACGTTGGTAATGCTGAACGCTAGTCAAATCGATTATTAAATGTTAACATTTTATATTCTGTTTATACATAAAATGTATATAAAAGGTGAAAAGTATTTATAAATAGATAATTTATGGATGAAATTTACAAGAATTTGTAAATTAAAGATAGGTGTGGAAAGGGGAAACTTTTTGAAAAAATTAAATATTTTTTGATTTGACTGTTTTTTAAATTGTAGAAAAGATCGTTTTTGGAAATCACCAGAAGGTGGCGTATTAATCGAAAACGATGACAGTGACATCTAACCCCTTTGGGCGAGCAAGCGTGGCTAATCAAGGCACCAAAAGGTAAGCCGTAAGGGCTGTTTATTTTTGGGATTTTCGTTGGCCGCATGGTTCTTCGAAGGTTTTTTATCGAGTAGTGCGTTACGTGGTCACGTTCGTCTTTCTATTTTGTTTAAAAATCATTTAATGGAACAATAGTGAACGTTTGTGAGACGCCTAATTCGGCCCGTGGACAGGAGGCTATAAGAACGGGCATCTTGCCCAGTAAAGCCATAACCATTTCTCCCTAAAGTTTATTTCGTGCCTCATGTTAAAGTTTTTCTTGTGATTTCTAATTTCCCCGGGTTTTCAATATACACAAAACTAATAAATTGGGCACGTGTGATCACGGAAAACGCGCTTTAATCACTTTGTACCACGCTGTACCACTGCGCAGCTTCACCTGCAGTAACTTCCCCGCGGAATTTCTAATCTCAGGATTTTCTAATCTCTTGTGCCCCTACAGAAAGATGAGCAGTTCGGAGGAGGTGTCATGGATTTCCTGGTTTTGTGGTCTCAGGGGCAACGAATTCTTCTGTGAGGTACGTCATTGAATTCACCATTCAGTTGTCTCTGTTTAGTCAGTCACTCTTTCCGGTATAGTCAGTTTTACTCATATTTCCTCATTCTCAGTGTTTTTAAAAAAGTCTTTTTTCCATCACTGAGTAATGAATGTTTTGAAATTATTTTAGAACAAGAATTATAGATTTGAAAAGAATGAAAATTATTTTGTTTACAATGAAATCGTTAACAGAATTCTTAGAACACTGTGTAGTATTATATTTTGTTTTATTGTGTCTCTATCCATCGTCGAATAACACGATATTTTGTTTTGTAAACCATTTTATTGCATATACTGATTGTGAAAGATATAAGAGACTTAAATGAAGAAGGTTTCAAATTCTAAGAGCAAAGATTGGTTTTTTTGGTAGTATATTTTTAATTATTTGACTTAATTGTTTAATTAAAATGAAACATTTTTTAGGTTGATGAAGACTACATTCAGGATAAATTCAACCTGACAGGACTGAATGAACAAGTGCCACATTATCGTCAGGCTCTGGATATGATTCTCGATTTAGAGCCAGGTGAGTGAAGGAGTAAAAGAATAAAAGTCGATTATAAATCTTATATTTTCAACTAATTTTGAATATTCCTAGTTTTGAAAATATTTTTGATCACTAGGGACGTATTTAAGGACATATTGCTAATGTGGAAAATATATTTTAATTATTTTACGTGTAAGAGGAAAAATATAAATTTTCCAATCTCACGTCCCTAATGTGACGCTTTTTCTTCAAATATGATTCTGTATTTTTTTATATATACTTTCCTTATATTTTTTACATCTATTCTGTTCCAATTCTTCCAATTCATTCTTCTTACAGTAAAATTCAGTAAGTAGATAAATAATAAAAATTGAGAAAGTTAAAGAAGAATAATAAAAATCGTAGGTATTTTTTACTCGACCTTCAATTTTTGTTATTTATAGTGTTTCATAATTATAAATATCTAAAAACATATACTCATAATTATCCCGTTTTTAACTAAAAATTTTATTGAAATTTAATTATTTGATTAATGTACTAATAAGCTTTTTATAAATTAATATAATTATTGAGATAAATAATAACCATCTCTATATTATTATCATTAGGAAAATGAGATAAATGTCGAGAAATATTTTTCAATTAGATGATGATTTAGATGACAACCCAAACCAGTCGGATTTAATTGATCAGGCGGCGGAGATGCTTTATGGCTTGATACACGCTCGTTATATCCTGACAAATCGGGGAATAGCCCAGATGATTGAAAAATACCAAGCCGGAGATTTTGGTCATTGTCCGCGTGTCTATTGTGAATCACAGCCAATGCTTCCATTGGGTTTAAGTGACGTTCCCGGTGAAGCAATGGTGAAGAGTTACTGTCCAAAATGCATGGATGTATATACGCCAAAAAGTTCACGACATCATCATACAGACGGTGCTTATTTTGGAACGGGATTTCCACATATGCTGTTTATGGTACATCCAGAATATCGACCAAAGCGGGCAACAAATCAATTTGTACCAAGGTCAGAACTTTCAAAAATTTATTTACAACATTTTATAAGTAATATAGCGCAAAATTTTTATTATTGGAAAAAACAAGAACCAGAAAGGAACATTTAAAAATTTTTTTATGTCAATTTTTCTGTTACAGATTATATGGTTTCAAAATTCATCCAATAGCTTATCAGGCTCAACAGCAGTCAGCATCGACGTTTAAGGCTCCACTTCGAGCATTGAATTACAACAACGGGAAGCGCTAAGGAACCTTTGAAAAATAGTTTAGAAATCATCTTTACACGACTTTTAATGCAAATCTTAATTTCGTCCCGTAAGTCTTAAATAAAATATTATTTTTTATATGTCTATCGTCTTTTAGAGACAAATGAAAAATACGACAAAACCACCCTTTAAATCATTTTTAAATTGTAATTTTATTTTTGGAGGGACTCTTTGTTTTCTCTTACTCTCTCTCTCTCTCTCCTTGACTATCTTTTTTCCGTTTATATCAAATGAAATTTTTACGTGAAAAAAAATGGAGAGTAGCGAATATGAAATTCATAGTCGTAAGTGCCCTACTGATTGTAAACATTGGTATTAGAGACAAATTCCCTTTTTAATCGAAGGGAAATTGTTAATACGCACGACAATGGATCATTGTCAGTAAAAAAAAAAACAAACAAACAAAACAAAAAAGAAACAAAATGGTAAAATAATACATTATAGAATAATAACTCGAAATGACGAGATGTGAAGATATAAATCTATGAGTAGAATGTATCTGTACGGAGTCCCGACGCGTTATTATTATGATTGCTGCCAAGTAGTTCCTAAAGCTCAAGAGCACTTTCTTTAAAGGAAGATAAACGGGAATAGTGGAGCGTAGGTAGCACGAAGTCCAGATTGATTTCCCAGGTCGAGAGGCGGTGTATAAAAAAAACAATGTTAAGCATAATTTAATTTAATCAATTAAATAATGAATGTGAATTGCGACAGAAGCGAATTGTTGTGTAGTTTCATAGATTTCAGAGACCGAATTTCACGCAAAGGGAAAACATCTATTATAAATTAAATTACTTAGAGGTAAATTTTTTATTTTATCGCCACGCGTACTCTACTACTTTATTATATTATTAATTGTTTTTTTTTTATTTTTGTTTCTGTATGATAATTTTTTTTAATCGCAATTGTTCAAAAAAAAAAAACATTGATTATATAAGTTGTGATCTTATTGTAAGCTGAGGCGAAACAAAAAAAAAAAGAAAAGAAAAACCCAGAGAAAAAGAGAAGTTTCAATCATCGGTTTTTTTTTTCTTTGTAGAAAACGATTTCACATGATTATAATATAGAATTTCTGGTACAAAGTGAAAAAAAACTCCTTTTTAAATGGGCTTTATTATAAATATAAAAATTGTTTTTTTTACCAAACGTCTTTTTTTATTAATGATTCGAATTATTTAATTCGACTATGTATTATACATTCATACGATCTAATAATTAAAAACATATGACTTATTTAAAACTCGTTTTCTTTTTTTTTCTCACTTTCATTTTGTTACATGAGAAAATTTTTATATTAGTAAATCAATTTTTTTGGTAATTTTTAACATGGATTTTTCTTTTTGATTTTAGTTTTAAATTTACGCGGTTGAAATTAGTGCCATCTGTTGGTATTATTGATCTATAGTTTGAACTTGGTTTGATATTAACAGAATGTGGATTATTTTGATTAATTGTCCAAAACTTGTCCAGAAAAGTGTGAGAAATGATGTCATTCATTCAGCCAATCGGATGTTACTTTAAAAGTTCGAATTCAGTAATGAAGAAGAACCGGTGTGACAGTTGATAAGCAAATAAGCAATATCGCTTGTAATTATTCTTTTCTTTCATTTTATAAATATTTTAAAAGTTTAATGTTATTTAATGACATAAAATCAAATTAAGTTTATGTTAAGTTTCAATAAAGAACAAAGGTGAGTAAACAAAAGTATCTTTATTCTGAATCTTTTAAAGTTTCCTTTGTCCTTTTTTACACAAATTAGAGAAAAATGTACAAAACAAGAATAAAAAAGTCTCTCGTATTCATAAAGTGTATGTACTCTTTGTTACTACTATTATTATTAGACTTGTTTCAGAATGGGCATTCCCATTCAGATGAACATTTGAATACTTTGTGTCAAACACATTCCAAAACAACCAACAATAATTGTAAATTCTTTTTTTGTTATTGTTTTTAAACATTTTTTTTAAATCAAATTATTATTCATAATAAGATCTATTTGTATAATTGATGTCTTTTTTACATTCTCATTTTAGGTTTACGTACATTTTGTTCCCTTTGATAAGACAAAAATAATTCTAAAAGCAATGCATTGTTGATCAAATTGCTGTATTTTTAAAGACAATTTTGAAAAAAAAATGGAAGAACGCTCGAATCATGATAGAAATAGTCTATCTGTTGATTTGGCACAAATGGGCCTTATTTTGGGCCTTAAACCAAAAATCAAGCCTCTTCGTATTAAGGAACTTTTAGAATTGAGCAGTGACGATGAAAGTGAAGACAGAGAACGTGATTCTGATAAATCAGATGAAGAATTTTATGGTGTCGAAGAATTGGAATGTGACAAAGTGAAAGATCCAGAGCCCAGAGAAGATACATCAGAAACTTCTAAAAAGACGATTAAACAATTAGTTTCGAGTTTGTCAACTACGTCAATTGATAAAGAGACAATAAAACAGGAACCTCATTCTATACAACAATTGCCAAAAACTGTATCAATTGAGAAACCATCTCTCAGTTCGTCGTTAAATTTATCTCATTATTTAAGTGAAACTCCAATTAAACACGTACAAATTTCCGGTAGCAGTCGACCAACTCCTTGTTATTCTCATAAATCACTTTTTGTGACACCACAAAATAAAATAAAAATAGAATGTGAGAAAAATTGTGCACCAACTCCTTCTACAATTTTTGGACATTTGCCACAAAATAGTTTACAAACTCCTTTGCAAAATCAAATTCCACGTTTAATGGAAGGTTTGAGTACCGATAAATCGAATAGTGTACAATCGAGTACTTCAAAAGCGGAATCTTCCAGGTTTGAAAAAAATTTTTTCCTTAAACTTTAGATTTCCTGATTTAATTAATTACAATCTAGGTAATAATTTTTCTTTTTACAGATTTCGTAATCTTGGAAGCAATAATAAAGTGAGAAGACCTTTGGCAGAGACAATGATGTCGGTTCCTGTGAAAAAGGAGCCAATACAATCTTTTTCTTTTGAATCACGACACAGCACTATTGCAAATAATATTGCACCAAAAATTGAAGCAAATTATCGACCAATACCAATTGAGACTACTCCCGAATTAAAGGAAAACAACAATCCTAATGTAAATGAAGAAGTTAACAGTGAAATACCATCGAAACGTAATTCTATATCTAATAAGGATTCTATCATTGCAAAAGTTTCATCATCAAATTATTCTGATCAAAATCAACCAATAATTAAGGAAATTCCAAATGAAACACCACAATTGTTTTCCACAATGATTAAAAATAAACCAACGCAATTTTTATCCACGACGGTTAAAAATGAACCTCCACAATTATTCTCCACGACGATTAAAAACGAACCTCCTTCAGTATTTCCCACAACAACAATAAAAAGCGAACCACCTCAATTGTTTCCCACAATTATTAAAAACAACACACCGCCAATTGTTCAACAAGTTCCAATGGCTTTTGATCCACAAATTAATCAGCCGAAAATAAATAAAAACAATACACCGCCGATTGTTCAGCAAGTTCCAATGGCTTTCGATCCACAAATTAATCAACCAAAGATTAATAAAAACAATACACCGCCGATTGTTCAACAAGTTCCAATGGCTTTCGATCCACAAATGAATCAACCGAAAATTAATAAAAACGATGAATGTATTGTTGTGAAAAATGTTTCATATCGAAATTTGGGACTAATTGGAAAAGGCATGAGTGGACAAGTCTTCAGGGTTCAGAATTTAATGAATAATCAGATACAGGCGATAAAATACTTTAATTTCAATCAATTGGATAAAGAAGGACGTCAAGGATGTTTAGATGAAATTAAAATGTTACACAAATTACAGGCTCCGTGTGTTATTAAAATGTTTGATTAGTAAGTCTTAATTGGTTATTAATTAATTATTAAATATTAATAAGAAAAATTTCTTATTAAAAAGATTTATTTTATTTTTAGTGAAGTTAAAAGAACGCACGCTTATGTTGTCATGGAATTGGGAGATACAGATCTTAGCGGTTTGATTAAAACCAATGCAGTTGAGACTGATATATATTTCACATTATACTACTGGAGACAAATGTTAATGGCTGTGAATCATATTCACAAAAATGGTATTTAACTTTTATGATAATTTACATTAAATTCTTAAACAAAAGAATTGAATAAATAATTTAAACATTAAATTGAATAATTAAAATATTTTTTTCCAGGCGTAATTCATTCTGATTTGAAACCTGGAAATTTCGTTTTAGTTCAGGGAAAATTGAAAATTATTGACTTTGGTATTGCTTCGAGTATAACTGCCGATATGACATCAGTTGTGAAAAATTCAACTACTGGAACATTAAATTACATTAGTCCAGAAGCATTAACTGATATTGATGAATCAATCAGTAATGGCAGACACAAGGTAATTTTTTTTTCTTTTTCAAAATGAGAACTAATATGATTGAAAAATCTATTCATTATTTTAAAAATATTATTTTTCTTTGAATGCGTTTCAGATAAATTTCAAATCAGATGTTTGGTCGATGGGCTGCATTCTTTACAGTCTCGTTTATGGTCACACGCCATTTCAGGATATTCGTAATTACTGTCAAAAAATATCAGCAATACAAAATCCAAATTATAAAATTACGTTTCCACAAACAAGTGGTCATCAAATGAAATTTGTGCCACCGATATTAATTGATGTCATGAAAAAATGTTTAAATCGTGACGCAAAAGCACGACCAACAGTTGAAGAATTGTTGGAGGTTTCGTACATTTCCACCAGTAATTCAGAACCAGTAAATGATATACCCACTGCATTGTTATTCAAAATATTACAAAAGAAACACACAGAGGAGGAAGGAAAAGAATTTCTAAAGGTAAATGAGAAATATAATAATATATATAGGTAAACAAAATTAAATTAAAAAATTACATATATAATGTTAATTTAATTAGTGTTTACTTATTTTTAACTGACAATCGGTAAAATTCTTAACCAAATCGAAACATTAAAAAAATGATTATTTTTAAATAAATAAACAATAAAAAATTAGTATATTTTCAAATAATTTTTTAATTTTCTCTACAGATATTGGAAGGAAGAAGACAGCAGTAACATCTAATAGTTTAAATAAGTTCAAGTAAAAGATATATAAAGTCGATGAAACTATTTATACATTTAATTATTTTTATAATCATTTAAATAAATAATATACTAAATAAGTGAACTTGATGTATCTTCAAATTTTGCTTCCGTAGAATTTTTATTGTACAAGATATGTATTATATTTTTTTAAATTAATAAATTTTGCTCAGTTAACAGAGAACAATTGTAGCGAAAATATATAACAAAACTTTATTTTTTAGCGTCAAGTGAATTTGAAAAGTGTCGCATATTTTTCATGATAACTGAAACAAAATAAGTTCGAAAAATAATTGTAAAATATAGAAAATAATAATTTTATAATTATTTAAATATTGACTAATGTCTTTTTATTACAGTATTCGTATTATATCTTTCTGATCAGATTCATTAAACTTCAGTTATGGACAGAATAAAAGAAATACCACGATTATAGATAATAATTTATTCTTCTTTTCAAAACGACAGAAAATTAAAGCTAACAGGTTTTTTTTAAGAAATTATATTATTTACTTTTTTAACGATAATGACCAAACCAGTTACATAACTACTATTGTATTGTAATATTTTAATGCAACACATATTAATTTTGTATTTCAAAAAAAAAAAAAAAAAAAAAATTACTGGCCTTGTCATTATAATTTTCAAAAATACAAAATTATCTCATATATTATCGTTTATATATCTAAATATAAACAGATTCGATCTGTTTTCGCACATTCTTTTTTAATTATACGTTCAACAAAGAAAAAAATAATTGACGTAACGTCAAGGAAAAAAATTCATCATTACAATAAATGTACAAAAAAAATTAATTTCTTGAAAAATAAAAAAACGAATTCATCAACAAAATCAATTTTTAAAAATAAATTATCATTTTAACAAAAATGTTTTTTTTTTTTAAAGAATAAATCCGTTCACTCGAATCGCAATTTAGTATTAACTAACGTTGATCTCTTTTCTGTCTTTATGATAATTCGCTAGTGTTACAAATTTCGACAAAGTTCATTATCAATTTGAAAAACATATTGCACCGATTGTTTTTCTTACCATTTGTTGTTAATCGATCAATGCATAGTTGTGAGTTGCCAGAACTGCAGTAAACGTTCATTTTTCGGTAATGCCAATGAATTTGGTCGTTCGAATGTCAACATGATATCTTTCACTTTATTTTTCATTTCACGATCGAATAAATGTCCGCCAGTACGTTCAAGTGCAGACGCCATGTCATATTCAACTGATGGCAATGGTTCACGAATAAATCGTGCGGCTGTTGCGACATTCGGTAACATATGGCACTGTAATGCTTTAATTTCCCAGAGACTACTGAAAAGTGCATTACTTTGTAATGGATCGCGCTCTTCCATGAGGAATGGATCTCCTGCTCCAGCTCCCTCTTCTGAAATCACTTCGCCATTTTGAGGATGATCAATAAGACGCTTAAGGCCAGGATGCCGCAGCAAAAGATTACCAACGAAGAGGAGAATTATAATAATATCTTCGGGCGGTGCCACAAGAGTTAATCGCGACAATCGTTTTGCGAAAGCTGCGACCAGCGCTTCAGGTAAATGTCTACAAAAAAAATTTGTTTTCACCTCCGAAAAATTTTAATTCCCTTTTTTAATTAAATAGATTTCTTTACTTACGTGGAACTAAGAAACAGATCCGAGAGATAAAAGAGTCGTGCTTTGTATTTTGTGTGAAAAATCTCGGGCTCAAACATTGAATATAATTTAGCAAATATATTCGGATATTCGAGATTATGTTTTGTGACAAGTACGAAAACTCCTTGAAGAGCAAGAAGGCCAATAGGACCATCAGCATCTAACGAGTCCATCAAAAAATCGGTTAATAATACTGGTTTTTCTAAATGTGTCATAACTCTTTCTAGCAGAACAATTAGCAATTGTTTGTGCAAACCGGGCGTTAATTCCCAATGCATAACACACGCCCAAACTTTATTTAAAGCTCGTCTGACATTAGTGTAATCCCACGTAAAATTTTCGCCTAAAAAATAATTTTCCTTTATTATCTGATTTTCAATAAATTTTTTATTTTTGTTTAAATTAATATTTCTTCTTACCATTTTGAGGTCCACACAAAAGCTCTTTATTCTTTGACATTTCTCCTTCTGCAAAAGAAAATTAATTGTACCGACTATTCACACATTGAGAATAATTGTATGTAATTAAAGATTTATTTTACCTTCAATGTCCTTTTGTAGAGGCAACTTGTGTATAAGTTCTAATAAATTTCTAATATAAATTTCTCGAGGCTGTCTCTTTGGTGTAAGTGACGGAAGACATTTATAAATATAATACAGTGCGTCGGGATAATTAGATATTTCTTCAAATCTTGCAATTAAATTCGCATTATCCTTCTCAGGTGACAAAAGTGACATTAAGAGTGGTTTCAATCGATGGAGGGGAAAATTATAACTTAAATCCCTATTGACTTCAAGTGGATATTTCCCTTCTTCGGCCATTAATTTAATGCCTGTTGAGAGTGCCTGAAGTTGAATTGTAGGTCGACAGCTTTCAATAGACGTCAAAAGTTTTTCCCAAATTTCTTCATAGCAATTGCACAGCCAAGTGACATATCTTGCTTCAGGACTTGGTTCTATTGAGGAAATTAATTTTTATTAACATTTTCAACACAAATAAATGCGAAAAATGGTATATGTAGTGAGGGTCCGTATGGAACATATTCTACAAAATTACAATAATTTGCTCACCAGTGATTGTAAGGGTGATGTTTTTTTCTTGAAACATGTCCCCACGTTTTAGAATCTCGAGAAAGATAGTTTCCACAGTGAGAATGCAGGAAGTACCAGATTCCTAAGGATAATTGAGAAAAAAAGAAAGTGTTACCATAACCTCAAAATAATTTATTGCCTATTGTTTTACATGCAAATGATCTTATTTTACTTACATCCCATTGTCCAATTATGTCTACTAAATTATTAGCATGCTTCCTAGAGTTCAAAAAGTCATGGGCCTTTTGTCGCAAGACTCTAGTCGACATTTTTTGCGACTTGCCGGGAATTATTACACCCGTCATGACAAAAATCACAAGAAGGAAACAGGTCAAAATTAAAGGTGCTTCCTCCGGTATTTTGGTAGAGCGATGAATTTTCACAGACCTGTTAATGAATTTGATTGGCTTACCCAAAAAATTCCATTTCCACATGAAAATAGCATCCATTGCTCAGCCAATCAAATTCATTAACAGGTCCGTGAAAAATACCTTAAAGCCCTAAGCACAAAAGTTTTGCATGCGATAGAAAAGGACACAAGTATATCTCTATCTTTTTCTATCCCGTTCGCGAACCCTATTTGTACTTAGGGCTTAATAACTAGAACTTTAAGTCACGTTCTACATAGTGTCGCGATTCAGAATTTTTGCACCAATTAAATTAAAGATCTTATGGAATTGACCAGTTATAACGTCTATTATTAAAAATTTTCACTTTAAAGTGAGCACCACTGATCTGTCTGATCACTGTTGGCAGTGATCAGTTAACACGTGCGTGTTTGTTTACATTCAATTGATTTCATTACAAATTATATTTAAAGCCTCAATAAGTTTTATCATTACTTGAAAATGTTGATAAAATAGACTATTATAGAATTGCGATACTAAGGAATGTGTTTAATAATTTTTTTAAAGAGACATTTGAAAACAGCAGACATCTTTGATATTGTTTTAATTTAGAGGTTATGTTTATTTAACATGATTTAACCAGAAGAAAATTTTGTAAAGCCTTTTCACGCATAATTTAATACATACATATATATATTTCTTTTATATTATCAATTATGTCTATTAATTACGGATTTTGTGATCTATGTCTCAATTATATTAATAATGATAAAGAACGTTTGCGGGAACTTTTATTAAAAGTTTATTCCAGTACGTTATACTTTTATATTAATTTGTAAATTGAATTTATTGTTTAATTTACTTACTTATTTTTATTCATTAATTTTATTTCTTTAGTTTTTTTACTTTACATTTTACTGGCAGTTTAAATCTAGAGAAAAAAAAACAAAATGAATCAGCAATAAATTGTTTATTAAGGAAAACAATGAAGTTAATTGTTGTTTTTTTCCCACAGTGGGCTATGAAACAGTCGCAATAAATAGAAATGTTGACGAAAGTATTTTTGAAACGGAGAAAAAGAAAAAAAAGAAAGGCGATACAAATGAACCGGTTGTTTGTCCTTTACCGGAACCTCTAGAAATAAAGGATCTTGTCGAAGAATTCAGGGGAAAATTGAATATATTATCAAGAATCACATTTTCATATTCCGATCCTGTCAGAACACATTCTTTGGTTTGTTTTAAATTCTTGTTAAAATAATAATAATAAATAATATTAAAAAATATTGTTGGAAATGTAATTGATTTACATTCTTTTTTCAGAATCAATCGGCAATTCTCAAAAAGTACAATATATTTGCAGTACTTCCAAAAAATAAAAATGCCTTTCAAGTAAATCAGCAGAATTTCTTTTATTACATTAAAATATTTTTTATTTTAAATTTTAATTAAATAATTTAAAATTTATTTACAGCATGCGTGTTCACAACTTAATACTGATATAATTACCGTAAATCCAACAAATTTAGGATGGAAATTTACCAGAAAATTATATATGCAAGCAATTGAAAGAGGATTACATTTTGAAATTAAATATTCCGAAATAATTCAATCAAAGACTCGAAAATTTGCCATTAATTATTGTTATTTACTGTATACATTTGGCAAAAGCAGGGTTTGTTTATTTTCAGTAATATTTATTTTAAAAAAATTATTATTTTTTCCAATAATTTAAATAATGAACTTTTTTTCATTTTTACATAATAGAAAGTAATAATATCCAGTGGGGCTGATGATGCGAATTTAATTCGTGATCCTTATGATATAATAACATTGTATCCTTTGAAAAAATATTCAACGATATGTCGAATTTTCCAAATATTGTAGAGAAATAAAATCCTTAATTTAATATAACTTTAGAGGAGCTGTTTTAGGATTAAACGAAGTGAAAGCAAAAGCTTCAATTTTGTCCCAGAGTCGACAAGCTATTTTAAAATCTCGTAAGTAATTTGTTTTAGAAAATATTTAATTGAAAATTAATAAAATATTATAAAAATTTTTCAGAAGCAAGAATTTATGGAAAATCTATTTTCACAATAAAAACAATACAAAATGATGAAAGTTCCACAGAAGCTGAGGACAGTGATTGTGAAGAAAATGTAAATAAGAAAATAAAATTATGAAAGGTTTGTAAATATTAAAAAATTGTCCTATAAAATTAATTAATTAATTAGTTTTTTAACGTAAAAATATTTTCTTATTGATGAATTAATTTTTTTACCGATGCTTTTAATTTAGAAAAATGTTTTCTTATTAAAAAAAAAAAACTTATTTATTTTTAAAGAAAGGTAATTGTGTATTTAAAAAATAACTGAAAAAATATTAGTCACAAGTCTCTTTTTATTGCAAAAAATATTCAGACAAACGGGTCAGTGGCTCAAACGTTTAACAATTAAATAAAAAAGTCGAATTTTTTCGTTCAAGTACAGAAAATTTTCAATACTTTTTAAGATTTTGAAAACAAATTCCTTTTGTTGCGGTGACTCTTTTTTTGTTAGTGAAAGGATCAATATATATCTTTGGTTTTTAAAATTAAGATACAAATTGCAATATCTAATTCGTCAATTCAAAGTACAAAGTCTCAAGTTTACATTTATATGAAAATGGTAACGATATTATTTTCTAGTGAACCTAAGCAGTAGATGTCACTCGTATATTTAAATTTTAAACATGCAACTACATTTTTTTTTTTTTTATTAATTTCGATTTCGTACAATTCTTTCCATCATTATTTATTATTTTTTTCGATTACAATTTTTATATTTATAAATTTTTTATACTTAATATACGATTCAAAAACACGTACTACTTGGGTATACATAAAACATAAAAATTTGCAATTTTTGCATTCTTTTTTTTTCAAGTGTAATTTACATTCACTTTTTTTTCTTCTTTTTTTCTTTTAATACAGGAATTTAAATTGACTCTCTAAGTGAGTCGAGAGAATTACTAATTCTGAATCACGACACTCGCTGGTTAATAGTTTTCTCAATTATTATTCAGAATTGAAAATGTTTTAGGACTTTGTACTAGACTATGAAATACGAAGTAGATGCTTTTTTCTAACATATATAGAGAATATTAATTTGATATTTTACAGATTTTTTTTTTCTTTTTTCAGGGATTTTCATTTTTCACTATTGTATTATATTTTCTTAAATAAAGAAAATCGTTTTGAAAATTTTCTTGTATTTCATCAAATTTTTATAATTTGAACTTGAATTAAATTCATAAATAAATTTCTGAATTTGTTTCAAAAAAATTATTTTCAAGGGGATAAAAATTGTTTCATTTTCTGAATAATGAATTATAATAAATAGTGAAAAATGTTTAACAATATACAAAAAAAAA
>JUFY01034043.1:812-11480 GCA_001855655.1 Leptopilina clavipes
ACTGGTCAAATATAGCCTAGGGAGAGTCGGCAAGTACGTCGCCTCCAGCATAACCGTCTACCGTCATACAAAGGGCCGTGGCATAACAAATAGATGTATAAAGGGTCAATAAAGGCTTTCGCGGTAGTGGGAGGCTACTCCCCGAGGCACCCGGGGAATAAATCTGAACCCGCTTTCGCTCTCTTCGGAAAAGCAGCGGGACACACACGAGGAAACTTAAAATCAAGGGTTGACTCCCAAAACTTGTCATCGTTTTTTTTTCAACATCCGGCACAACCATTGAATAATCGTATGACCAATTCACTTCTGGCTAATGATCATTTCAATTCGGACTGACCATTCGGACATTTCAATTCGGAGTGAGTCATTGAAAACAATGGGAGCAATTTTTATTATGAAATTGGAAATGTTATTAGTTATGGACTATATATACAGTTCGGTAGGATACGAATAATGAGACCACTAATCTAGGAGGAATTATAGACGGTGACGGTAGCTAATTGTCCATCTATATCTGGTCGTAGGTGAGTCTCAATGGTCTCTTGTATTCCACCCGTATATGCACATTGTACTCGGAGACCGGTATAATGGCCAGACGGCGCGTGTGCATTCCTAATAATGAAGACACCGATAAATCAACGACGGAGAATACGCCCGCGGATGTGCGCCGAATATCCTATGCATAATATCGCGTCATTATCTGTGGTTACTGGAAATACCGACACTGTACATACGTAACAATTCGACTTTGGCGACGCAATTCTCTTGCATGTGCCAAAGACATATTACCATATGTTAAATGTTAAAATGAAATATCTCTTTGTTGCAAGTTAAGACCTGGCAATTTCAAGACTTTCAAGATCAGATTTAAAATTATAATATAAGTGAAGAAGAAACATCAATAGATGAATTATTTAAATTCTTCTGATGCGAAGTAATCATCGACATTTTTTTTAACCACTGTGAATCCGCGAGTAAAGTTACTGATCCTTATCCCAAATTAGGTTTCTTTTGAAACTAGTTTCAAAGTAGTTTAGTTTATTTTAAAGGCGCATTTATTTACAAGGTGCTTAGGGAATATTTAAAGTGACTTTTGTCTTTGACGTAACAATGATAATGATGATGACGATGATAATGATAAATTGTGTTTTCACTATGATTGGTTACTCAATATTGACCGAGACTGGCCAGAACATTTGTTGAACGTGGTGGCTCGTAACGGTGATCATCGATCGACGAGTGTGTACATCCCCCAAATTCGTGTTCACCCTTCACGATATCCCTAACTGATGATTCGTCATCCATTCACCCCCCAAGAGGTGAATCAATCGCTACCTATGTATCGTGCCTCTGGCTTATAACGATGAGAGACAAAACGATAATCTATAACCAACTGTTAATTACGATTTCAAATGTCAGATATATGCTTCACCTCAAAATCTATTTTCGAGTTATATAAACCCAGTTTCACGAAATTAATTTCAAATCTATTGTGAAACAGATGAAAATCGACTTCCTTTTTCTCGAAAAAGAAGAAAAAAAGAAGGAAAAAAGGTTTAAGATTCGAGGATAAAGGAAGAATTGCGTTTCAGTATAAATGAGAAAAAGGGAAAGATGAGCCTGTCTCTCGAAAGGATAAAAGAAGATTGGCAGTCGTCTTTCGTTCATACGATCAAAGAGTAAAATAATCCAGCGTGACAGAATAGAAACGAAGCGCGTGCGAGACAAACCGGTAACCACGATATCCACCTGTATATACAACGTTCGGACACTGCTCCAGTGGCCACGGAATCATTATTCCATTGGATCTCTTTTCTGCAAGTAGCAAAATATATATGTCACCTTACTGAATTTCTCTTCCTGCATACTACCACATCCTGACGTTTGTAATACGATAACATCTTTGACAGTATCATTCCCTTTACCGCTATTAAATACAAAATCATCAAAATGATAATAATAATAATAATAATAATAAGTGGATAATAATCTCGATCGCAGTGAAAAACAACAATGGCTGTCACCCATCATAGTACTAACCGCACAAAATGCTGCTTAACCTCCGTGATTGCCAACCAAAGCGTTTCACCGCCCGAGCTATGCCATCGGTTACAAAAATATTTTAATTAATAAATAATTCTAAATAGATTCTTCCGAAAAGTAAAAAATATACCTTTATCCCTTTTAACAAGTATAGGCGGGCATAATTGATAAATTCGGAGAGAAAAGTTTGAGGCAGAGGAAAAAACAATAAAAAGAAGCAAATAATTGGGAAACCGACTAGTGCATATATGAACGAGGCGATGGAAATTTAATTATCAAAGTGTCCTTTAGCATCCTTCTGGATAGCTGAAGCATCGAATCTCTACGTGCATGCAATGGAAGAGCATTTAATAAAAAAGCCCGCACCCTGAAGTGAAAAATCCAATAGTGACGAAAGCGTAGGCAAATATTTTTTCTTTCTAAACGGGGAGTTGAGGGTTTTTGTGTTGAAGCGAACTAACATCTACACATCAAATCGAGTGCGGATCGGTTTCATCGTGCTTGGTTATATTCTTTGATAACCAGTTTTTTTCTATACGTATGCACACTGTACAAAAACCCTCACTGCAATTACATCCACTTCACCCTATACATGGATATAGACAAATATGACATGATGACCAACAACAAGGAAATAGCTTTTTTTCGAATAATTTCTTACATGCTTCTGTGCAGAATTATTCCACATTATTATTTATTGACATTTATTAATATATAATATTAAATATATTACTTAATATTGAATTGTGAATTTATCAATATTACTTTTTATGAAGAAAACTAATTTGTGTCAATTTTAGTCAATCAACCCAAATAGCACGTAATATTTCTGTAATATTACTGTGATATTACATGTAATATTAGTAATATTACAATGTAATATTACAGTAATATTAAAATGTCCGCCCCAAGGTAATATTACAGGTAATATTAGAGTAATATTACACGTAAAATTACTGTAACATTACAAGTAAGATTACTGTAACATTACTGTAATATTACAGTAATGTTACAAATAAAATCACAAAATTTTGCATAAGAGAAATTTTATGAACTTTTTATTATTACCATGTAACATTGTTACTGTTACACGGTTACAAACCTTAAACAGAATTTTGTGTAATTTTTTGTAACATTACTGTAATATAACCTGTAATGTTATAGTAATATTACTGTAATATTACCTGTAATATTACCTTGAGGCGGACATTTTAATATTACTGTAATATTACAAGTAAATTACAAGTAACATTACTAATATTACATGTAATATCACAGTAATATTACAGTAATATTACGTGCTACTTGGGTTACTGTTACACGGTTACAAGCCTGAAACAGAATTTTGTGTACTTTTTTGTAACATTACTGTAATATAACCTGTAATGTTATAGTAATATTACTGTAATATTACCTGTAATATTACCTTGAGGCGGACATTTTAATATTACTGTAATATTACAAGTAACATTACTAATATTACATGTAATATCACAGTAATATTACAGTAATATTACAATAATATTACACGTAAAATTACTGTAACATTACTAGTAAGATTACTGTAACATTACTGTAATATTACAGTAATGTTACAAACAATTTCACAAAATTTTGTATAAGAGAAATTTTATGAACTTTTTATTATTACCATGTAACATTGTTACTGTTACACGGTTACAAACCTTAAACAGAATTTTGTGTAATTTTTTGTAACATTACTGTAATATAACCTGTAATGTTATAGTAATATTACTGTAATATTACCTGTAATATTACCTTGAGGCGGACATTTTAATATTACTGTAATATTACAAGTAACATTACTAATATTACATGTAATATCACAGTAATATTACAGTAATATTACAATAATATTACTGTAATATTACTGCAATATTACAAGTAACATTACTAATATTACATGTAATATCACAGTAATATTACGTGCTACTTGGGAAAATACTTCCAAATTTTCATAATTTAGTTTCAGTATAAGTCAAATTTTAGTCAGACAATACTTTTTATAATTCTTGTAATTTACTGTCAGTAGTAAAGGTATGTTTAACCAGACAAGACTGTATAAACTTGTCTATTTTACTGCTAGTAGTAAGTTTCAGTAAGACAGAACTGTATAAACTTACAATTAGTTCATTTTACTGTCAGTAGTGGAAGTAAGTTCAGGTCAGACAGAACTGTATAATTTAATTAATTGGACTATCAGTAGTAAAAGTAGTTTTTAGTCAGACACAACTTGAACTGTTACTAGATATTAACACTAGAAAGTTCAACATAGCTGGCTCGTACGTAGAACTACAAATGGGGTAGAAAACTACCCCAAAATTGTTTCGTTGTTGGAATCTTTATATTTAACGCAAAAAACTTTACTATGTGTCATTTTCTTTGTTTTTTAATAACGTAAAAGATAGCGTTTTTCTTTTTTGATTAGAAATATTTTCAAAAAGTTACAAAATCCGCAAAAAAAAAACACAAATTATTTTTGTTAAAGTTTTTGGCAGCCTTTTAATCACTCAATGACGTGACAGGTCTGCAATCCCTGTGCACTTCACTATAAATTACGTAAAAAATTTACTGCCAGCGCATGCAAAGACAGATGGCGCTAGTGCGCTAAGTCGAAGAAACCGCCATGGCTCAACCGAAACGTAGGTTCAACCATCAACACTCTCGCCTAATCGTATTCTCATTTTTTTTAAATAAAAGTAATCTTACAAAATAGGGTAATTTATAGGAAAACTGACAAGGTCCTGATCAGGCATTGGTCGGGAACAGTGTTACACTCTTGTCAGGCACTGGCCAGTTTCTCTGCCCAAGGCCATAGCAAAAATAGGGAAAACTGGTCAGTACCCCATCAGGCCCACACCTCAATTTCCGCACATGTGCAGCAATATTACCATGGAATGTTGACGAAAATATTGTGGCCATATTTTACAATAATCCTATTTATAATAATCCTCGCCTATAAGCGTGGTATTTAATAAACACCCGTTACACAACTATCCCGCGGGAAGCTGAAAAACGTGGGTATCAATTTGTGGTATAAAAGGTTGCACTTGATGTATTTTTATTTATTGCCTCCCATCGGACTGTGCAAAGCTCAACCACACCTATATATACGAACCATTCTCTCCACCCTTCGCACCCTGTTAAATCGCATTACTCAGATAAATTGTATTTTCAAGTTTTTTTCTCTCGAGAAATTGAAATGGAATTGTTGCGTACGACAATTTGTCCCGTCGCCAACGTTGTTTTTAACTCCGATAACACGCTTTTTTTCTCCCCTCTCCTGAATTCTTTTTATTTTGAAAAATTTAATTCCATTTGCCCACACAACACGATATCTTCCTGGAAGCTTCCAGGAAGCATCCTTGGAAGATCGGTGCGGCTCGTATGGAAGCTTTCTAGAAGATTCCAGGAAGCTTTAAATGTCCGCCTTGAGGAAGCTTCCACTGGAAGCTCAAGGGAATCTTCCACCGGAATCTACAGGGAAGCTTCCACCGGAATATTAAAGGAAGCTTCCCTAAAGATTCCTTGAAATCTTCCCTCGAGATTCCTGAGGAAGCTTCCCTTAAGGTTCCAGGGAAGGTTCCATTAGTTTCTGGTGGAAGCTTCCCTTAAGATTCCGGTGGAAGATTCCCTCGAGATTCCTGAGCAAGCTTCCCTTAAGGTTCCAGGGAAGGTTCCCTTGAGATTCTGGTGGAAGCTTCCCTTAAGATTCCGGTGGAAGATTCCCTAGAGCTTCCAATGGAAGCTTCCTTAAGGCGGACATTTAAAGCTTCCTGGAATCTTCCAGGAAGCTTCTATCAGAGCCTCACCGATCTTCCAAGGAAGCTTCCTGGAAGCTTCCAGGAAGATATCGTGTTGTGTGGGAAATATTTATTTGAACCAAATAAACTTTATTTGAGTCAAGTTAATGGCACAATTGTAGCTTATTTTAATAATAAATTTGTTTTTAATACTTTTCCGCATTAATCTGGATCACTAGATTTAATTCACTTAATTTGTTAATTTACATCATCGGATCGAAATTTAAAATGAATTGTTAAGCAGACCGCGAGGTAGTGACGTCCCGCGTTAAAATTTCGAAGCTGAATGAAAAGAGAGACAGCGAGTGAGAGAGAAAGAGGGTTGCATCTGGAAGGAGTTGAAAAGTGGCGGAAGGTGGTAAGGGAACCACCCCTTCGGTACATTTTGCAATGACTAATACGTTAAAACAATAGGCTGTCGTCGTTCGCCTCCCCCCCCCCCCCCGATGGGATTGCAAAATACAGTGAATGGTTTGGGAAACGAGAAAAGGGTGAGGAGGAGTGGGTGGAAGGTTTTGAGCGATTCCAATGCACCACTTAAGCGTTTCTATATCCGTGCCTTGGAGCTTTTCACCAAGGCGAGGACGTGAAATAACCAGTACGTTGTTGTATACATATATATCTGACTGATTCGCTCTCAAGTGTGTATGGGTGCGTATATATTGCCGATGCTTTTATCGCCCACAGCTTTACGCCATTCGGGTGAGGTATTAAATTATGAATTACGTTGGTATTGTTCGCAAACCCCGTGTACTTGTTTCACGAAAGATTCGAGTCCGCTTTCGTTGAATCTCAGATAGAATATATGCGTTACCACTCGAGCTCACATGACTATATTGTAGCAATCAAACAAAATCTCTTTCACTGGCAAAATTGATAAAAAAAAAGGATCTACTTTAAATAATTTTTAATTCCATAGATTCTTATACACTGTAAAAAATCTTTTTCGGAAGTATCCATCATCTACAAACTGTATTTGTACCAAAGACTGTCATTTATTTGAAAAAATGCTTATGAATTTTGAAAGCAAATTGTTCCTACCCAAATAGCACAACATCTGAGCCCAATATTGTGTCAATATTGCGTAGTAATATTGCCAATATTGCCAAGCAATTTTGAGGTAATATTGCCTCAACATTGATTATGTCCGCCTTGTGGAAATATTGCCGGGCAATGTTATCGCAACATTTCCAGGCAATATTGATGCAATATTGCCTCGCAATATTTATGCAATATTGCCTCGCAATGTTTATGCAATATTGCCACGGAATATTTATGCAATATTGCCTCACAATATTTATGCAATATTGTCTTGCAATATTGAGGCAACATTGCTTCGCAATATTTATGCAATATTGCCTCGCAATATTGAGGCAATATTGCCTCGCAATATTGAGGCAACATTGCCTCGCAATAATGAGGAGGAAACATTGCGAGGCAATGTTTATGGTTCATGCAATATTGCCTCGCAATGTTTATGCAATATTGCCTCGGAATATTTATGCAATATTGTCTCACAATGTTTATGCAATATTGCCTCGGAATATTTATGCAATATTGTCTCACAATGTTTATGCAATATTGCCTCGCAATATTGCATAAACATTGCCTCGCAATATTAAGGAAACATTGCGAGGCAATGTTTATGGTTTATGCAATATTGCCTCGGAATATTTATGCAATATTGCCTCGCAATGTTTATGCAATATTGCCTCGGAATATTTATGCAATATTGTCTCACAATATTGAGGCAACATTGCCTCGCAATATTTATGCAAAATTGCCTCGCAATATTGAGGAAACATTGCTTCGCAATATTTATGCAATATTGCCTTAATATTTCCTCGCAATATTGCATAAATATTGCCTGGCAATATTGTGTCAACATTACTCTCCAATATTTCCACAAGGCGGACATAATCAATGTTGAGTCAATATTACCTCAACATTGCTTGGCAATATTGACAATATTACCATGTAATATTGGCACAATATTGAGCTCAGATGTTGTGCTATTTGGGTTGTTACATAAAATATTCTCTACTTCTTACGTAATTGTTAGGGTAACAAAAAAGTGCGACAGTAAGGTAAATATTAAATTAAAATTATGAAAATTTGAAGCCGAAAGAGGGAAAATTTACAAGTTCAGAAGTTGTTGCCTGAGTTAGAGGGACTTTGAATTTTGCGGAATGGAAGCACAAAGGCCAACAAAGAGAAACAAATGCAGTGAAGTTAAAAAAAAAAAAAGAAGAAGAAACATTGTAGACAGAGTAGGAAAACAAGAATGAGGATAAGACTGCGAGAAGATGGCAAAAAGAGAGGGAATAAAGAGTCAGTGAAGAGATGCGAGAGAGAAAAAGAGAGAGAGAGAGAGAGAAGTGGGGCTGTACGAAGCACGTGGAGCCATGCCGACATTCTGACTCTCCTTCAGTAGTGCATTCACTGCCTTCGAATACTTGACCGAAAAACAATTCCTTACTTTAATAATATATCCCTTAAGGAAATTATCAATTCAATAAAAAAATTTTTTTTTCGCAATATTGAATCACCTTTTCAAATCATGTAAAAATAAAATATAAGTCTTGAAGAGAAAATGCTAAGCTAAATTAAGCTAAATGCTTAAATTGCTAATTAAATTTCCTCTTTTAGAAAGAAAGGAGCGGAAATATTGGAGATGAGCGAACAAATTTTTTGCTGGAAAATTGTAAAATGTTTAATTTTGATTATTGCAATAGTGTCAGTGAATTCAAATCACGAGCATCATGGTGGATTTAATAATCATGGAAATGGTTGGCCAATTAGACATAGTGTTCAATCGCACAATCGGCATAATCATGAAATTAGTAGTAATAATAATAATAATAACAATAATGGTCAGTGGGGTCGATTTCACGAGTCGGGGACGCGAGATAATTTACAAGAGACCACGAGAAGTCCATTAATGATGAGTCAAGAGGTCATCGGTAAGGATGATTTCAAGGGCATTGAGCGTCATTTTGAGAATAAAAATATTCGTCATCACGTGGGTCATCGGCTTATTGACAATTTGGATCAACGATCAACATTTAGAACGGATAAACTCAGTGCAATGATTAATCAATATAGTGGAAGTCAGACACTGGCCTATGCTTCTTTTCATGATAATTATCGTCCAAGAGAAAACAATCCACCGGTATATCTTCACGTGACGACAACAACGACGACGCCGAGTACATACAGCAAGCATCACTCTGGGTAAATGTTAATCGAGATTTTAAAGGGGAGGCATTGAATGTCCCCCGCAAGTATCAGAAATTTACAAAAATTAATTCTTCAACTGAATTTAATAAAGAAGAATTTATATTTAACACTTTTTATTTAACGCGGAATTTTTATATGACGGGGAATTTTATTTCACTGAATTTTTGCTTAACGGAATTTAATTTCTATTAAAAACAATATTTAACACGGAATTTTTATATGACGGAATTTTCGTTTGATGAAATTTATTTCAATTTCAACGAATATTTAACATAGAATTTTTATATGATGTAATTTTCGCTTAATGGAATTTATTTTCTATTAAAAAAACTATTAAACCTGGAATTTTTATGAGGGAATTTTATTTAATCGAATTTTCGCTTAACGAAATTTATTTTCTATTTAAAAAAATATTTAACACGAAATTTTTGCTTAATGGAATTTAATTTCTATTAAAAACAACATTTAATACGGAATTTTCGCTTAATAGAATTTATTTTCTATTAAAAACAATATTTAAAACGGAATTTTTGCTTAATGGAATTTATTTTCTATTAAAAAAATATTAAAACGGACTTTTTATGAGACAGAATTTTATTTAACACGGCATTTTCGCTTAATGGAATTTATTTTCTATTAAAAAAAATATTAAACCTGAAATTTTTATGAGGGAATTTTATTTAACACGGAATTTTCGCTTAACGAAATTTATTTTCTAGTTAAATAAATATTTAACACGAAATTTTTGCTTAATGGAATTTATTTTCTATTAAAAACAACATTTAATACGGAATTTTCGCTAAGTAAAATTTATTTTCTATTAAAAACAATATTTAAAACGGAATTTTTGCTTAATGGAATTTATTTTCTATTAAAAAAATATTAAAACGGACTTTTTATGAGACAGAATTTTATTTAACACGGCATTTTCGCTTAATGGAATTTATTTTCTATTAAAAACAATATATAACACAGAATTTTTATATGACGGAATTTTATTTCACCGAATTTTCGCTTAACGGAATTTATTTTCTATTAAATACAAATTAAATACAGAATTTTTATATGACGGAATTTTATTTAACCAAATTTGTCGTTTAATGAAATTGTTTCATGAAATTTATTTTAATTTCAACAAATATTTAACATAGTATTTTTGTATCACGTAAAACAATATTTAACACGAAATTTTCGATTAATGGAATTTATTTTCTATTAAAAAATATTTAACACGAAATTTTTATATGAAGGAATTTTCGCTTAACGGAATTTATTTTCTATTAAAAAAAAAATTTAACACGAAATTTTCGCTTAATGGAGTTTATTTTCTATTAAAACAATATTTAACACGGAATTTTTGCTTAATGAAATTTATATTCTATTAAAAACAATATTTAACAAGGAATTTTTGCTTAATGGAGTTTATTTTCTATTAAAAACAATATTTAACACGGCATTTTCGCTTAATGGAATGAAGGAATTTTCAATTAACGGAATTAATTTTTTATTTAAAAAATATTTAACACGAAATTTTCGCTTAATGGAGTTTATTTTTTATTAA
>JUFY01034051.1:3034-31414 GCA_001855655.1 Leptopilina clavipes
ATTCAAAATAAGAATTCAATAATAAAAAATTTTCGCTATGTTTCAAAAAAATACGACGAAATTTTTAATAAATTTCTTCTAATCTAAAAAGTAGAATTAAATCAAAATCTTTTGATTTATCTTGAAACGATACAACTAATTTTTTTAAGAAATTTCAATTAAAAAGTAAATTTAATTCAATATTTTCGTTGTATTTATAAAATACAACTGCTACCCGAGAGGTGATAGACCTCCTTCTTTCCTAGATCCGTACATGTAAAGGTGCATCTATACCTCTGGTATTTTGGTCAAGCGATCGGCTGGATGAATTTTCACGGTCGTGTCACTTAATTTGATTGGTTGTACTAAAGATTCCATTTCCGCAGTTCCTCTTTTTAGAAAACAGTGAAAATGGAATTTATTCTGCAGCCATTAGGCCTGAGCAGAATGAGCACTTTAATCGCAAATCGTAGAATCGTAAGTCGTAAATCGTAAGTTTTAAGAATGAGTAAGAGAAAGATAGTTTACTTATCTATCCGACCGAAAGCAGAAAATCATGAGAGTGAGAGGAACAAAAATATCTACCTCTTTCTTTTGCACTCATGATTTTCTGCTTTCGGTCGACGATTCTGCTCACATGGGATCGCACCCTTATAAATTTCCGGTTGATGTTTAAAGGTGCGGTCTCAGCTCTGCTGCCTGCCTGCATGTTGCCATAATAACGTACAAGAGTAAGAGAGTCAATGAATTTAAACTTGAATTCACTGACTCTCTTACTCTTGTACGTTACCATGACAACCTGCAGGCAGGCAGGCAGACTGCAGAGGTGAGACCGCACCTTTATGGAACAGTCACAGCTCGGCTGCCTACCTGCGGGATGACGGGATAAGGGAAGCGCATGAGTGTGAGTGAGAGAAAAAAATTTTTTTCTTTCTTACTCTCATGCGTTCCCCTTGCCCCGTCAGCCCGCAGGCAGGCAGGCAGTCGAGCTGTGACCGTACCATTACTTTTTACTTCTCCATGTGATTTCACCCTAAGTTCCACATGGCACATAGAAGTAGTGTTGTAAAATTCTCAGAAAAATATAAACTGGAGAAGGTAAGAAAGAAAATTGAGGTAAATTACCGGTAACGGAAGAATTTATGAGAATTTATAAGAATATTCATTTAAGTGATTTATAATAGGTTTTTTATTTGAATATGTTTTTTTTATAATATATGACTTTAAAATGATTCATAAAAGTGTTATTAAATTATAAATTAAATAATTAATTAATTATTATATAACTAAAACAATGAGAATATAATTTCTGTCCTTGTCTTTTGCACACGTTGCAATGACAACAGGTATACGTGCGTTAGAGAAGGACAAAAAAGATAAGGTAATGTTCCCGAAGTTTTAATTTAAGATTCAACTTTAAAAATCGATATAAAATAGTTAGTATTGAAAAGTTATGATTTTTTTAAGTAACTGCGTTAAATTTTTGAATGTATGGTTTTATATAGTAGAGGAAATTGGTGCCTTTTAATTCTGTCCTTGTCTTATGCATACTTTGTCATAGCAACATATGCATTAGAGGATTGAAACGTTGAGGTATTTATACGTCCACAACTGTAAGTACGTTCTTTTAATTGATTTTCCCTTAATTTTTGACATTATTTGTACAAATATCAGTAATTTAAATTTTTTTTAAATTCTTATAAATTCTCAGAGAAAAAACGATCCGGTAATTTACCGGTATTTTACGGCAATCTTCTTTCTCTTCTTGACGTAAATTACCGTCTTTACAACACTAATTGGTTGTGTTTTAAACTGCACAAACAATAAACTACTGTGAAGTGTCCAGGAAATGCAGGAAGTCAAACTAAATAAAGTGAAAAAATGGGAAATAGAAAGTGCTGCCACCATGTGGTCAGTTCTTAAAGTAGCGTTTAATTAAAGGAAAGCGAAATATTCAAAATTCCAAATAATAATAGACATAGAGAGTACAAAAAATGCACAAAGAACAATTAAACCAGAAATAATGACAAAATAAAAATGAATTTAATTAATTTTTTAACTTTCGGAAAATTGAACTAGAAATGTTCGAATCTCGCGCCATAATACAACCAACATGTCAACTTGAAAATCTCAAAGTCGTAGAATTTGATTTATCACATTTTTTCAATGTATTTATACAACATTTATGAATTTTAATATTCTCTTGAGTAAATCAGTAAATAGTTTACTAATAAGTTAATTTTTAGGGAAAATAAATTGACTACGAGAAATAAATTCAAAAAAAGTTGATTGTGCGTGGCGAACCTGCCAGCCATTTCCGCTATTTGCTTTGTCATGAGGTGACGTTTCGTTTACTACGTTTGCTTCAATCTTGACAAGTTTTAAGGTGTGTTCTCGAAAAGCGTTATTAAAAGTTCATTAAAGAATTTAATTCAATAAACAATCAAAATCAACGGATTGTCTATTTTCTCCGGAATCGGCAGTAATCAATCGGTGAAATAATTTTTTAGGTTAGAAAATCCTTGAAATCAAGGTGAGTTTCTTGCACCTCATCATTTTTTTTTCCAAGAGAGACTTTTGTGTGTCAAAACACCTCCCTCAAGTCCAGAGTCATGGGTTTGACAATCAGCAGTGTGTTAACACGACTTTTTGGCAAGAAGCAAATGAGAATTCTTATGGTTGGCCTCGATGCCGCTGGTAAGACGACCATACTTTACAAATTAAAATTGGGCGAAATTGTAACAACCATTCCGACGATTGGCTTTAATGTTGAAACCGTGGAGTACAAGAACATCTGTTTCACGGTATGGGATGTGGGTGGTCAAGATAAGATTAGACCACTTTGGAGGCATTACTTCCAGAACACCCAGGTAAATATTATGGATTTATATAATATGTCGGTTATTAAATTTTATGGTTAGAATTATGTTATTGACAATATTTTGACATTTGCTCCAAAATTTATTTATCGAATCCATTATATTAAAAATGAAGAAAAAGTAATTAAATTGTGATAGTTGCATAATTGAAAAAATTTATTTTTCTGGATTGTGAAATGAAAATGTATGTGACGTGTTTGAAAATTGAGTAATTAACAAAAAGTATTCAAGTTTAATTATAGTAATTGAGTGTTATCTTTACAGGGCCTTATTTACGTAGTGGATAGTAATGATCGAGAACGTATTAGTGAAGCGGAAAAAGAACTGGCTAATATGCTTCAAGAAGATGAATTACGAGACGCTGTACTTTTAGTATTTGCCAATAAACAGGACCTGCCAAATGCAATGTCAGCTACGGAATTAACGGATAAACTTGGTTTGAATTCAGTTCGAGGACGTCGCTGGTATATTCAAAGTACATGTGCAACTCAAGGACATGGTTTATATGAAGGACTCGATTGGCTTAGTAATGAACTCGCCAAAAAGTGATATAATTCCACAAATTCCTCAAACAAATACTTTCCAAGCTCTGGCTATATCAGCGGTGATACGTCAAATATCAATTTTACAAATTCGCTTTACAAAGCCACGGCCTTTGAAAATTGTCAAAACGTCATTTTTTCCAATTCGAGAAAAAAGCTCTATCTCTCACAGGGCATATTTTTTCTCGTTTGTTAAATGACACTTTTTAGTATCATATAGTGGATAGGGAAGATAAATTGAGATTTATTCAATCTCAAATTCGCGTGAAAAATCAATGAACATGAAACCTAATAACCATGGTTAAGATGCACATTATTTGTATCGATCCAATTTTTTAAGAAACTTTCGTGTAACAAATCCGTTTTGTATAATCTTTGTACATACATTCGTACTACAAAACATTTATCAAAGCCAACATTTTTTTTTTTTTTTTCTATAATTATCTAGAAGTCTGTAGAAGTTTTTTCCAAGTTTTTCTCTTGTAACATGGAATTTATTCAGTAATGTTTGAATATATTTTTCCATTTTTTGGGGAGGGATCGTTATAAAACAATTGTAATGACCAAAATTATTCTTTAAAAAAAAGATGTGTATGAAGTGAATATTTGAGTAACCTTTTGTAGTATAAGGTGTTGTCGTATATCTTTTCTGAAGGATTTCGTTTCATTTTTATGAAAAACAAAAATTGTCTTTTGCATTTTAAGATATTAGTTTGTAAGTCAATTGAGAATAATAAACTACGAAATAGTTCGAGTTACTAGTCTTTCACACTTTATAGATTTTTTTTATATCCCTTGCCTCACATTTTTCGAAAAAATGATTGAAAATTTGACCTAAATTTAAAATATAATAATTTTAGGTTTTGTTGGGGGGGCGAAAAAAGTCTCTTTTTACAAATTAATCTTGTACTTTATTTATAACTTTAATTATTGTACAAAACATGATGGAAGTACTGTTTTATTTTACTGTCCACCGTTTTTAAACTGTGCCTTAAATTGTTCTTTTTCGAATGCTTTTTTCTTGTATATGCGTATAGCTTTTTATCTAAACAATACCTATTGAAACTACCAACAAATTATATAACATAATTTGCTATTTATGTACATGCACGCACTTGAACACACTAGGCACGCACGGATTTATTTAAACGAAACAAAAAAATACAGAAGAAATTTTTTCTTTAGTTGCCCCTTCAACACAAAAACTACATTATTTCTACATTTGTTTTTTTTTTCTTATAAAATATATATTTATATATTGTACAAACGACGAAAAAAAAAATTTCTCGATAGTCTTCAATTTTGAATCTTAAATTCTTTATATTCGATTCTTGACTTGAAATAAAGATAAAATTTTTTTTAAAGAAGAAAATCAGTGTAAAATCTTAAAAATTAGATTTTGAACACTTGTTTTATAAAAAAAAAAGTTGGCTGGTAAAAATGACAATTTCTTTAAATGCTTAAAAGTTTTTTTCTGAATGTTTTGAAACATGAATAAATTACTCAAATCGAGTCGTTTCGAGAAATTTGCAAAGTTACTTCACCAGGAAATAAATAATTTCAGTGTTTTTGATTCATTTTTCTTATGTTTATTTTAAATTCGATTATTTTCGAACCCATGTTTTATTTGAATGTTCCATGGGATTTTTTTCACCAAGGGCAGGAAATGTATGATTGGACAAATGCGATTGAAGATCGGCGCTTCGTAATATTTGTCCGCATGTCGCGCATAATTCTAAATTTTTTATTTTGCCGTTAACTTCTTTTTTATGGACTTTAAAGAGTTCCTGTTGTTTCTTAATGTCGGGCAATAAAACAAGAAGTTCGGTAAAGACACTTTCAAAAATTGACGTGCCCATAACGGCTCGACAACGTTCATAATAATCCTCGGCATTACAAACATCTTGACGGAACAATCCACTGACAAAACGAAATTCATCAATTAATTCTTGATCAAATACTTGATTTACTTTCTCCACGAGTTGACGATTTCTCGCTTGAAAATCAGGTGGCGATATATAGGGATAATTTTTACTTTGACAATCATTGTCGGGAATTATTGAATAACTCTCACCGGAACTATTGGTGAATGTCAGGCCATTGTCATTTTGTAATCGTTTCACGTTATTCAATTTGACGAAAAAACCAGGCGGTGGTACTGTCGTGGAGAAACCGGGCGGTGGATTTGTAAAACCTGGCGGTTTACTCACGCCACTTGATAATGCAGGGAAATCTTCCGATTTGTTAAATCTATTGTTATTCGTTGAATTTAAACTATCGATCTTTAATTCAGATCGTTTTCTTTGGTTGTTATCGGCTGTTCCGTTTTCAATTTCATAATTGCTGGAATTTAAACATGATTCGGAACGTGAGGTATTGAGTTCGGTTTTCTTTTGTTTATTTTTCACATCCTTCTTCGGTAATGTTTTCTGATCATTTGTAGCAGGTAAATTATTTGAATGAAATGATTCCTTTTTCGGCGACTTCTTTACTGGTAGATTTGATTTTTTCGTTTCTTCTTTCTTGACATTGGGGCTATCGATATTTGAATTTCCATTTTGTTTCACTTTTTTCTTTTTTGCTTTTCCTTTTGTTGCGTCACTTGTATTTTTCACTGTATTTGTGTCCGTCTGAAAAGAATTTCTTTTTTTAATAATATAATTATTCGCTCGGGAAATTTTTTAATAATTTTACCTGCGTCGATGTTGGCGGTGGTGGATCCCACGAGGAACTGGAGGGCACAACGGAAATGGTGGATTGTTTATTGTATTTGGAGGATTTAAGTAAAGTGGGAAAATCCTCGCCTGAATTGATGGTCGGTGGTGAGGCGGCTAGTGGTGCAGGTGCGACTTTCTTTGATTTCGGTGTGACGGCAGGTTTTACACAAGTGATTTTCGTCCATTGGGAAGTATTCGAATTACTTGTTGATGGTTCAGCACGACCTAATGCCGGAAATTCGGAATCTCTCGAAGGTCTAATTCTAATATTAGTGCCGTTTGCTTTATGATTCACGTGAATGGAAACATTTGTAGGCGTTGAATTTTGTTGACGTTGAGATCCACTTGTACCATATTTGTTTGTACTTGATACACTAAAGTTGACTGTTTTTGATGAAATTCCACTATTTCCAGGTTCGGGTCCCAAAACAGGGAAATTCTCGTCTGTTATTTCCAAAGGTTGTCGTAAAGTACTGCGAATTGTGACATTACCACGACCCTTGTTCTTGGGTATAATCGGAGCCGAATTGCCAAGACTGGGAAATTGCTCAGTACTTTGAACATCAACCAATGGTTGTTGAACGTACACTTCCGGTGGAATGAAATCACCGCCAACGGCGCCAGCGTCCTGTTCGCGTGAATTCCAATCCGGTTCTCTCAAATTCCTCGATGTTGGCGGACCCATTCCACGCCTGTAACGATTATCACCTCTTGGCGCAAGAGTGAATTCCAATTCGAGTGTTCGCGCTTGTTTTGCCGCCGCTTTTCCCATTTGTCGTCCATGAATTGTTGCTTTATGAGCCTTTAAATCGATATTCGTTCTAAAGACGCTTGTAAATTTCTCCTCGGCACAGTTTCCCTCCTCACAAAGATAATGCTCTTGACGAAAATGCTCCCTTAGATAGTCATACGAACTGTAATATTGATGGAGACCATCCGCGTCACAATAATGGCAGTATAAATGATCTCTTCGTAAATGTCGATATAATTCATCATTGTCCATGTAGCGTTTCACACAGAATTTACATTGTGGATGACCCTTGTGACTTTTATCGTCTAAATCTCCCTTTATAAGATGTTGATTCAATTCATGTCTCGAGTAAGAGCGTCTTTCATGCGAAAATATCTGTAAATTAAAATTTTTTATTTAAAATACACAAAAAAAAACATTAATTAATTCAGATATTTATTGAAAAAAATATTTTACCTTTAAATTATCAACACAAAGTTCACAAAAGAAACGATCATGCCTCCGTCTCATGTGATCGTTTAAACTTGTAAAACTACTAAAGACTTGTCTCTCGGGACATATTGAGCAACTGTGAGCCAATAGCTCGGTGAATCTCTCCTGAATTTCGAGATTTTCGAAAAATATATTATATCTCTCGTCAACCAATGGACCTTTACGAAGATGTCGAAATGGCTTTTGTTCACGAGTGAATACAACTTTTGGAAGGTCCTGTCGACAAATTGGACATTCATTTTGTTGACAAAGAACACGCATTCGTGTACTACACTCGTAACAAACGGGATGTTCACACATTCCAATACTGAAGATGTCGACATTTTTGTAACACACAATACACGTGTTACTGCCAAAACTATCGTTTCCTTTCGACATTTTTTTTTCTCTTCAATTTAAAAATTTTCAAATGTAAATCAGCGTTAGTAAATTATTTTTAATACATTCTCTTTAAAAACTTCTTAAAAATTTAATTGACTTGTAAATAATTGTTTTTGATGTGTAGAATTCCTGTGGATTGAAACCTGCAAGTAAAAATAGTCATCAATTATTCACTATTTGTATTATTCCAATTCAATTTTTTTTTTTTTCTAAATAGAACACACAAGGATTACAAATGTTTATTTTAAAATTTAACGTTTACAATAACAATAATAAGCGTTATTATTAGAAGAAATGTTACATTTTCCAGTATTCAAAACAGGCTAAACTTAAATATTTCTATAGCTATTTATAATGACGATAATGACATTGATTGGCGTTTTAGAAAATTGTTGCACATGAATATGACAGTTTAATGAAAATTAAAACAATTTTATCGTTTAGTAATTAGTACTGATGGAAAAGCACGTAAAAATTATTAAAATGTCTTGTTTAGAGAGCATATTATTGTAAAATTGTTTTCGAACAAAAGAAACAAAAAATTCTGTTATACCTACATGTGTTCTGTAATATCTATTATAAATGCATATCATGTTAAGTAATATGTGAAATATCACAGCAATTGAAAGATTTGATTTCATTAAAAATTGATATAAACTTACTGTCGTTAAATATTCTTCAAGGATGCCAAATATATTCTGTCTTGTGATGGTTTTTTAAAGTATTATTTGATCCCAAAATAGCTGTACATTTATATGAAAATTGGCAACAAACAGATGGTGAACTATCAGCACTCGTGAAGGTTATCAGGATATCGTTTTCAAAAACAAATATATTGTGATCAAGCAATTTCTCACACAACATGCAATTGTATTTTATCCAATTACCAAGTTTTTTAATTTGAAGTTTCAGACACGTCAAGAAATTAATTATTACTATTCCAAAGTTGTTTTTTTGATTGCAATAGTAATAGGTAAAGCCTAAAATCCTTGTTGAGCGGAAGTTATCAAAACTACGTGGTGTAATGGATTTTGATTCTTATTTCGTAACTTCCTGGCGCCAAATTTAAAGAGCATTTTAAAAATTCACTAGTGTAACTGTCTTAATTTTAAATATAGACATTTTGCACATATAATAATATAATATATTTACAATTTTTAGAAATAACTTTGAGTTATAAAATTAGCAAAACTTTAGAGAAAGAGTTACTTTATGAAAAAAAGTCTTTTTGTTATTCAATTGTTCTTTCAATCAATAGAATTCGATTGTTAACAGTAGGCGGTAAATTCAAATGGCCAAAAGTGTCTTAAATTATATAAATCATTTGTTAATTAATTACACATGAAAAATTATACTTGATTGAAAATTGTATAAATTTATTAATCAGCCTTTAATATTGTGATATAATGTCTTTGGTGAAACCAATTTTATCTTCAATATTTATGAAATTCATGAAGAGATGAACGTAGTGAATGATACGTTACATACGTTACATGCGTTACAAACGTTACATAACCCGACATAACCTTAAAATTTACATGATTTGACGTTCAATGTCAAGAATGTTTGCAACATTTGCAATGATTTTAAAATATAAGTAACAAGTACATTAATAACTAATTTCAACAATAAGTGAATAGTTGAAGCAATAGTTATTTTTTTCTTTTCTGACAATGATATTTTCATAAAATTTAAGTCGTCAGAAATATGTTTACAAATTACAAAGCGGTCAAAAGGGAAGTTATGGAAGCAACTCCAAAGTTGTGTGTTTCCTTCTCCTTCCAGTTTCAACTTTTTATTACAAAACCAAGCAACTCTATTGACTCATAGAAAGAACATATTCGGATACGAAAGAGAACAATTTCTCCGCTTTATTCCGTTGTAAATCATGATTTGATACAGAAACAACTTGATACACTTTCCAATGAAAGTTCGTAATACAACTGTCGAACAAAACCGATACACATGTGCTTCACGTAGTGAAACGAATTATTTTATTTAATTATTTATAATATTTGATTGAATTTATATTAACTAGTTCAAAATGATTTATGACAGAGGATTTATAAATGTACTAATATTAAGTACAGGATTTATGTTGGTGTTTTCGGCTTTTCAAACAATGGGTACCATAGAGGTGAGTTTACTTTCAATTTTTAATAAATTTTCAATTTTTTAATTTTTACTAATCATTATTTCCTCTTTATTTATATCTCTTTACAATATGTTCAGGCATTTTTTCGCAAAACAACATAATTATGGGTGTTACTTCCGTCATTTTATACAGTTTTTTAAATGACACATTGTTGCATTCCAAATGTCTTACAATTTTTAATCTTTTGTTTTTAACAAATTTTTACATAACAATTAAAGTAGCTTTTATTTACCATATTAATTGCTTTTAATAATCATTTTAAAAAGATGAATTGAAGTAGAAGTTTCATAATTTAAATTTTATTCCTTATTTTTTTAGCTGTTTATCATTATTTTCAAAAAATTTTGTAAAAATATAATTTCTTTATAAAGAAATATAAAAAATTATGAAAGAATTATTGAATAAAAATTTTTTCTTTAGAAGAAAATTATGATAAATTAGTTTTAAGATTATAGGTATCTACATCAAACAGAATGCCAATGTCGAATGATAAAAAAATATGAAGGAATTTGCACTAAAATTATAACATTTGTTTAATGAATATTCTAAAAATTATACTAAAACTTTTAAAGGAACATTCATTTTTCCGAAAGATTATTGTTTACCTTTTAAAATTTAATGTGTAAAATTTTATAGGATAATAAAAAAAAAATTTAAAATGTTATGAAAATACCATACGCTAGGTAATAATGTTTTTTTCCAAGTCTGAATATTTTTAACAGTTTTTTGTTTTATAACAGAGAAATGGAAAAAATTCAGAAATTCCTATTTAGTATAAATTCGAATGTATTTTATTATGTAAACATTGGTAAATATTTTAAATGAACTACTTTTGTAGGAACAGTTTCAAAAACTGAATTAATTACATGATTTCACGAAAGAGAGATTCTGATTTCATTTCAATTTTTACGAGTTCTTATAAAACCGGTTTTCTTTTATTTTTAATTTGAAAAGAAAAATAAATTAAACAATATTATAATTTTTATAATATTTGAGAAGGGGAAAAAAATGAAATGTGTACAGTAATAATAAAAATACACAACAAATTTCAATTCGTTTTGAAACAAGAATGAACATAAAGATTATTGAGTAGCTGCAAATTTGGACTCAGATATTTTTCCTGTGTAGTTGTTTTATGAATACGTTGCTTCCTTATTATAGCTTATTAACAGTTAATCTGTTTTTTCATTTCAATCCAAGACATGCTAGATAATTAGTTAGTTTTCTCTTTAATAAAAAATTGAAGCGTATGTTTAAGATAATTGTAAAGTATTAATTTTTTTTATTCTTTTTATTATTACTATTTTATTAATATGCTAATTTTATATTGCCTTAACGGCATGTAATAATTATAAAATTGATTAAAAATACAGTTTTTTTAAAGCTTTCTTTGAATACATTTAAATTATATGTAGTTTAATTTTTTTTTCGAAATGTTTCAATTTATTTATTAAAATTTGAAAATATATTTAATAGTATTATTTTACAACAGAAGAAAAATTAAAACAGGTGTTGTTTAAAAATTTAAAAATAATTATTTAACTCGTTTGATTCTAATGTTGTCGTAAATAATAAATAAACAATATCAGAAAACATATGTGGCCTGAATAATTAAAGTAATTATTAGTGTCTTATCGACCTCCTTTTCGAGATAGTCGTATCAGTTTACAATAAATAAAATAAATGGAAAAATTAAAGCCAATATTATTATATTATATTATATTATATATACAAAATTATTACAATATAAATTTAATAAAATAGTATTTAATTTTAAGCTTCTTTTTTGCGGCAAAATGAATTCAAAACGAATTGAATACATTTTTTATATTAAATTTTATTATCATTTATTGTAAATATTTATTTGAAATTTATAATTTACAATCTAGAATAAATACAGTTTTTTATGCTATTTAAATTATTTACTTTTTAATGTGGAAAAATCCATTGTCTTCGTCTCGCTTATAAATAATTTATACAAATTCATTAAGATCAGAATTGATTTAGAATTATTTGATAATAAATTATAATTTACATTTCCATTTAATGCTAATTAGTTAATTTAATGGTTTTCCTAATATAGATAAATAAATTATTGCTTATATATATAAATTTTAATCAAGTCAGTGATGCATCTGTTTTTACGATTAAAATGTTATCAGCATTTCTTTACACACGATAAATAATATAATGCGAAATAAATAATCTTTCAAAATTAGCATTTAGAGTAAAGAAAAATATTAGCTCAGTTAAAAAAAATTGTCGCCTTTAATATACCATAGAATTATATAATTTTTTTTTCCTCAACATTTAAAAAGAAATAATGCGGGTATTCAGGTATTTTTCATGACATTAATAATTGTTACGAAAGAAATCAGAACTCGAGAGGAATTTAACTGATCCTCTTATAAAAGGAGGTTATTGGTTTTATTATCCGCCTGATTAATACTGATAACAAAATGGACATTTGTAATTAAAGGCGAAAAACTATTTATTATTTTTATTTCTGAGGAATACAAAAAGGCGAATTAGATATTTGACGCTTTTTCTCTCTTTTTTTTTTACTATATTTTATTTTTTAATTACTATTCTTTACTTTAGCGTTTTTTTAACTTAAGACTAATTGTTTGAATTTTAACAGTAACGAGCACTTTTTTTTAATTTCATTATCACCATTTTTTTCCATTGGCTAAGTTGTTTTTTTTTCTTCAAAAATGTCTCGTAAAATTTTAATTATTTTCTATATTTTTTTTTAGCCCTCGGTTTTGGAGAGCATTCACAAGGAAGATCCATCGTTCACAGGAAAAGGATACACGAGTTTAGCGATAATTTACGCAGTATTTGCATCCTGTAATTGGTTGGCGCCATCATTTATCTCATTAACAGGACCACGAATAACAATTCTCACTGGTGCATTTTGCTATATATTTTTCATAGCAACATTCCTTTGGCCATCGACGAATCTTCTCTATATTGCATCGGCCTTGGTGGGCGTTGGTGCAGCATTAATATGGACCGGTCATGGTCAATATCTCACGGAGAATAGCGATGACGAGACAATGACACGAAACGCTGGATTATTTTGGGCAATTTTTCAATTATCGCTATTTGGCGGGAATCTTTGTGCATTTTTTGCCTTCACTGAGGAGGAAATTCAAGAATCAAAACGAAGAATTGTCTTTCAAGTATTGACGAGTTTGGCAGTAATTGGCGGCGGTGTTTTGCTATTAATGAAAAGTTCACCGCAAAATTTTGTCCTTGGCGAAGCTGAAGGTGTATCGAGTGCTGATAAAGAACTTCGAATACCTGAGAAACCGAAAGAAAAACCATTGATGTCAGCATGGCATGCAATTAGAGATGCTTTTGTATTATTCATTACGCCGCAAATTTTACTATTGTCATTGACATTTATTTATACGGGTCTTGAACTCACATTTTTCTCGTCAGTTTATTCGTCGAGTATTGGATTCACTGAGGGAATGGGCGAATCGAGAAAAAGATATATACCATTGTCGGGTATTTGCATTGGAATTGGAGAAGTCGTTGGTGGTGCAATTTTTGGTATTCTTGGTACAAAACGAACAAAATCATTGTCCGGTTGGCCAGTTGTTGCGGCAGGATTTGTTATGCATTTAGTCGTTTTTCTTATCACTTTACTCAATTTGCCGAATAATGCTCCATTCAAGGTAATTATCATTTATCATATCATTTATTTATGTTCTCATTAAAAATATAATCGCTAATTATTATTTCAATTTTAGGATACCAATGATGTTGGATTTATTAATCCCTCACCAGCGCTTGCTCTAGTTGGAAGTCTCATTCTTGGCTTTGGCGATGCATGTTTCAACACTCAAATTTATTCTTTACTCGGTGTTCTCTACTCGAAGGAAAGTGCTCCTGCCTTTGCACTTTTTAAATTCTGCCAATCGGTAGCAGCAGCCGTTAGCTTTTTCTACAGTACATATATTGGTTTACATCTTCAATTAGCTATTTTATTCTTGACAGTTATATTAGGAACTGGCGCTTTTTGCCTTGTCGATTTGAGAAATAAGAGGGCAAAAAATGCTATGCAACCTGTGATAGATACAACACAGTCAGAAGAATCGTGTGTCAGTGATTAATGTCATTTTTTAACTTTCCTAAAGTGGAAAGTTTCAAAAATATTCTTTTCAAACTAAAAGAATTATTTAAAATAGTTTTCAAACTATTCGAAAACTATATGATACTCGATATTGTCCTTAATTATCTCGAGATTAATTACAAGCGAGAAATAAGTCTTGTATATATAATAGTCAACATTAACGGGAAAATTTAAAAATTTATTTTTTAGATAAAACTTATCTTTCTAAAAATTAAATGCAATAATTTATCGAGCGGCTACTCAATTTTAATTTACTCAATTTAAATTATTTGAATTTAAAAATTTTCATTAATTTTAATCTTTACATTTTAATTTAATTTAAAATTATGCGACAAATCATAAATATTTCAATCAAAATAATTTATTTATTATATTTTTAATTCATTGAAGTCATTTTAAGAACTTTAAAAAATAAATAATTATTGCTTTGTAAAGTAAAAGTTAGCGCTTGGAATGATAAATGTATTTTTTATAATATGTTTATGTAGATATTTTATTTTATGTAATTTTATTACGTACTCATTTTTTAATGTGCATGTTTAGATAATTTTCTTAATAGACAACTGATCGTGAAAAGACAAAAATTTTCAACAATTGAAATGTAATTAATACCTAAGTACAAATTTATAGCATTTATCAAGTTTCTGTAATTTATTAGACTATTTAGAATTTTTTAAAGAATGTCACTGATGAACGAAACATTTTAACTACATTCTAATAAATCTTCCATTAAGTATTCAACTTGCAATATTTTAACTTAATACTAATTAATTAGCAATTGAATTAATAAGTCGGTAAATTACTAATTAATCAGTAATTTAGTTAGATACATGTAAAAAGAAATAAATGTGTCATGAATTTGATTAAAAATTATTTGAAATAATGTTTAAGGTAATCAAAATTCAAACAGATGCCAAAAATAACAAAGATATTAAATTTTGCATAATAAAAAAAAATAAATCGCAATGAAAAATTGTATATATATATACATATATATTAGATAAAATAAATTTTGATTTTATATTTTTAAAAACATTTAGCAACAATATTGTAAATTTGTGTGACATTGTATTAATATTGTAAAATGAAACTAAAATTACTTGAGTTTAATTTTTACATTTTATTTATTTATTTGTTTAAATTAAAATAAATAGAAATTTTTTAGAAAAAAAAACGTGAATCACAATTTTGATTTGTACAAATTATAATACCATTTTATTAAATTTAGAATTTATGTTTTTCATAAATCCACACTAGATAATGAGAAATACGTAAAATAAAAATATTGCTCAATTGTTATTAACGTACAGGAATGAATGAAATAAAATGTGTTCATTTGTAACAATTAGTGTGTTTAAATAGATTTCTTATGTTTACGTTATCAGAATATTGTATATGTATAAATGTTTATTATGAGAAAAGGAGAAATCTTTTGGTGATGGAAAATAAAATTTATATACATTTTTAATATTATATATCCATATTTGTTATAATTTCTTTGCTTTTTAAATATTCTTACAAATAAATTTAATTTCGATTAAATTATTAGAATTTTCCATTAATAGTAATGAGTGACAATAATTTTTATATTTTTAATTAATTAATATTAAATACATAAAATTATTTTTATTATGAAAAAATATATGTGAAATTTTGATCTTATAAAATTTGAATATTTTGTTACTTGAAAAAAATATATTGTTATTATAATTTATACGTTGTTATATAATTTTTTGAAATATTAACAATTCTCACAAGCTGTGTTTTTAAATGCAGATGGGCTATATATAGTAAAAAAGTGTCGAAATTTTCAAAGGAAGTGAGGAAAAACTTTTTCATGATTTTCCATGGATGCAACCATTATTATGGGACGTAATTCTGATCCGTTTTGTAATATTTTTTTAAAAATAAATATTTTTACACTAAACATTATTAATCATTTAAAGAAAATTAAAATTAAAGTTTTTAAATTTTTAATTCTGAAAGCAGCACTGTCGCTTTTAAAATGCGCGGTAAGAATTTAAAATCATATTCAAAATTCTTAGAATTGATTGATAATTTAATATAACTAATTAATTTTGATTTTTAAAATTATTGTTAAAATGTATTAAGGTTCTTTGGACAATAATTTAGTATTAAACGAAAATTATTTGAAAAAAATATACAACTGAGAGAATGGTATTTCAAACAAATTTTTTTACATTAAAACCTGAAATTCAAGTTTTTTTTTTCTATTCTCAAACGAAATTGACAAGTTTTTCGAGGTGAACAAGAAGTTTATTAATTCTTTTCTTCCAAAAATAACGGTAAACTTTTTTCTTGAAAAAAGCTTGATTTCGCAATAAATTTTTATTTTTCGGTCTTTATTCTAATTTATATAATTTAGTAAAACAAAGAAATGATTATTTATTAGTATTTTAAAAAAATTTATTAACTGCTATAAACTTAAAACTGAATAGGTTGAAAATTAGCATTAAGTATAATTCGAGAATCACTTGGTAATTAATATAATTAATAATTATTGATTTACAAAATTAATTATTAATTTTTTCAATTATATTAATTATATTAAGTAATTCTATATTTAACGATCACAGTTCATTTTATCGTCAATTCATTCTCCTTTGTTAAAGAACACATTTCCCTTGATTTTGCAAACACCATTCAGGTTGCAAAGTATCAGAATTAATTCCCTTTTTAATTAATCGTTCGCGATGTCTTAAAAGTCTTTGCTCGGCTGATCTCCAACTTGATTCTGGATTTGTCCAAAGTCGTTCTGCTAATGCCGCGGCCCTAGGCCAAAATTTCATGTCCAATGAAGAACTATCGACTTGTTCCGACCATAAAGCTGCTTCAGCTCCTAAAAATTCCATATTGAAAAAAAATTAACAAATCAAGCCTTCAATATAAAAATAGTAACGGATTTTACGTTTTTTTGTAATATATGGAAATTTTAATCTGAATAAATTAGGAATTACCGAGAACTAATTTTCTTTTTTCATCGTCAATTCCTTGATTAGTGAGAATTTTATATGGCGAATTATCATAAACGAGTTGCCAGCCTTTGTAAGGTGAACACCAATTATTACCTTCTCCAACCCAAGCGCCAAATCTGAATTGAAAAAATCGAGTAATATACATAAATTAACGTATTTTTATCATTTTTTTTAATACTCCCAATAAAAATATTTTTTCACTGGTAAAAAAATACCAAATTTTCAAAACTCACCCGCAATCGAAATAGAGTGCATCATAGTTTGAAAGAATAACACGTAAATTCTTATTCAATAATCGCTTGATGGTGGAATCATATTTTGTCGTCCATATTTGTACGATATATTTCTTTGGATCTAAATAATCGATATTTTCCTCGCTCGTCAAATCGCTTGTCCAAAGAATAGCGGGCAATTCTTTGCCACCATTTAATTTTGTCACTAAATTGTAAGCTCGATCTTGGAAATTTTTCCAAAGTTTATGGAAACTTTTTGCATCTCTCGTCCAATTGTGAGCCATCATCCAATTGGCAATCGACGCCGAGGAATTCCAACAATTGACATTTATCTCATCGCCGCCCATGTGAAACATATCGGGTTGAAATGCCTCCAAAAAATCCTTGTAAATTCCCTCTAAAATTTCGTACATTCTTTCACTGGTGGGATTCAATTGTCCACATGGTGGTTCAACACAATAATTATTCCACGGATCCGCATTAAAGCAAACAACTGCGTCTCCTCCGACCTATTTAGATCAATAATTCTTTCTATTTATTCACAATCACCGAAAATAATTAATTAACAGGGGGAAAAAAATTCTTACCCATTGCCAACCTTCGCCAACGTGAGCGGGAGCATCAAATTCCGGCAAAATTCGAACACCATTAAGAAGACCAAACTTAATTATTTCCTGCACGTCATTCTCGGTGTAAATTTTCTCCCGACTATAGGCTCCGTATTGCGACATTTTTGGCCACGTTTTGCTGACTATTGGAAAACTGTGCGAGTCCGTTATGTGCCAATGAAGAGTATTTAATTTCGACATTCCCATGCCGGTGATGGTTCGCAAAATTGAATCCTTATCCATGAAATTTCGACTCGAATCTATTAAGAGTCCTCGATAGGGAAACGCTGGTTTATCCTCGATATGTACACTCGCTAAAATGTGAATTTCATCACGTAAATCGTCCAAAACAATCAATTGCGATAGTGTCTCTAATCCGTGACGAGCTCCAAAATACGATTTTGCTGTTATTTTTGCGTTTATCTGAAAAAGGGGAATAATTTTTTTTTTAATTATTTTTTCTTCAACCCACGTAATGAATAATTAAATATTTTACCTTCTTTTCTTGGCTCTCTGACAAATCTAAAGTGTACGATTCATCAGTATCGATGGTCATAAATACATCGTCATCTTCAATTTCAAAATTAACAATTAAAATTTGTCCGGATAATTTTTTTATTTTAAAACGATTAATATTTTCTTTGAGATTAAGAAAATTTTGATTTAAAAGTTCTCCAGTGCGTGTTTCCAATTTAATACCGTTAATTTCAATTTTTTCTGGATTTAACGGAACTGTACGTGAATCCATTGAATAGTGTTTTGTTGGTTTCGGCCAAATATTACCATCGCCACAAATTAATTGACAAGTTGATAGTGCTTTTGGATTAGTTACATTTGTTGTTATTGCCAATTTTTGACAAAATCCCGCTTTACATTCATAATGCCATGGACTGTAAGAAGAAAAATTTTTGCAAATTCAGTTAGTATTAAATTCGGAAAAAAATTAGAAAATCAAATTAATTATTAATTAATTATTTACACGCTTTAATTTTTATAATACCGTAAAATAATAAAATCTAGCGTACGTTTGGAAGGAGTAAATGAGAACATAATTTACTTTCACCTTTCACAAACATAATAAGCCTACTTTTAAGCTTGATTAGATTTTATTAAATTTATTATTATTATTATTATTATTATTATTATTATATCTATTTCGATTTTTATCAAGTAAATTTATATAAATAAAAAGAATATAAGATAATATTTATCGTTATATTTAAAGAATAGTAATTAAATTTGATTATTCTTACCTAAGAAATTCTGCATAGTTGACAACGAAGAGTTGTGATGAGAGAAGCGCAAATATAAAAAGCATCCCGCCAGTGATAATCAACATCACGACTGAACGTTGAGAAAATTTCAGCCTTTTTAATCGAAACATTATTCTCCCACTTGATACTTCGAAGGAAATAAAAAAAGAGAGAGAAAGAGAGAGAGAATGTGAATGGAGGGGAATCGTTGGGTTTATAATTTCATCTTTACAAGAAATCGTACCATACTCGAACAATAAACCTAAGAAACTGAATACACGCAAACAAAGGAAAATGTAATTTTTGTGATAGCGATTATGTCCGAGATAAGTTAGCACAAGGATTATAAATAGACATTTCAAGTATTCATTATTATGAACTAATTTTTACGTTTAATTTCAAATTTCCCATTTATTAAACAAAAAATTCAATATTATTTACACATGACAATATTAAATAAATAAATAAAAAAAAAAATACGACAGTTCCTTATTTCCCCTCGAAATCAAACAGAAAACGTTTGGCCGAAAATGCAAATAAAAAATCCTTATCAGTGTAAACAGATCTTTTTCGTAAAATTAGCACATTAACTGTTAAGTTTTTGTTTAATTTTTTTGTACAAATTTTTTCGCTGCAGGGAATTCCAAAGTAAAGACGAAAGCAAAAATAAATTCAAGGACACCATTTTTTTTTCGTAAAAAACTTGTTAAAAACTGTTTATTATTTTTAAACAATATATTTAGAAAGTTGACTCAACTTAATCGAATTATGAAAAAAAATTCCTGCCCTAAAATTATGTTAAACCCGAGAAAAAAATGAAACAAATTCGAAATATTACATTGAAGTAATTGTAAAAAAAAAGAAGAAAGAACTATTAATTATATTATTGCTGAATTTTCACTAAAAAATAGCGTATAACTAATAATATTTATTTGAAATAGTCTAAATGTACTTAATTTTTATTCATCGCCGCGAATTGCTCGATATTTCGCCAATTCATTAGGAAGAACTCGATTGAATTCCACAAGTAAATTCGCCTTCAATTTTCTATAGCCGTCAATTTTACCTTTGACTTCTTCATTCTTTGCTAATGCCCGTTCAATGCAATCTTTTGTGTAAAGTTGTGGATTTTTACCCTGATCGATGTAGCTACACAAAAATTATCAAAGTTTTTTCGATATAATTTTTGTACCATCTTTTTGAAAGTGATTTGTTTATAATAAATTATAGTTTGTTCATAATAAACTGCAGTTTAATATGCGATTTAAATTTATTACTTACTCAAAGACTTCTAAAGGAACGTGAACATCTTTAACTTGTGATTTCAATTTGTCGATTTCTTGCAAGCCGGTAACGATTCCCTGTCTGTTGGAAATATTACTAATTAGTTACTTTTTTCAACTGTAGACAGAAGTTTCAATAAGTTTTTCCATTACTATTAAAGTTGTTTTACTTAAAAATTATAATCATTTTTTTAAATTGAAAAGACAATATAGTGTTTTACAAAAAACATAACAGTAAGAATTTTCATTATTTTACTAATTAAATCTAATAAAATCAAATGCAAATACAGATAATGATAGAGTAATAAATATAAATTGTAATTTAAAAATATTTTTCTGTACAATAGAAAGTTTGAATATAGAAATATAGAAAGTGATTAAAGCAATTAAAAATGTAATGAAATCAAATTTTAGGTTATGTTTTATTAACCGAAATTGAATATAAGAAATGTTATTTTTAGAAAAATTAGATTAAAATTACGAGTCGTCATAAAAAATTTCTTTTTACCGGTTATAAATAATAATTTTGCTAATAAAAAGCAATACGTGAAATCGTAGATATAACAAATGCAATAAAATTTCTATTTCAACCAAAATTATTGCGTAAAATGAGACTTACATTTTTTGGTTTAGTACATTTTGACCTTGCGGTTGAAAATCACTTACAACTATCCGAGTTAATCTCATATTTTCTATAAATAATTCTAATTTTAATTCCAAATCTTCCAGAGGAGATGCCATTTTTATGATGTTTACAATCTTTGGTTTTCTAACCTACAAAATCGCCCTTGTGAAGGCATGTGAAGTTAGCACAACTTCATTATTCATTATAGCCAACTGAATTGTTATTGTGGTCTTTCGACACTAGCGCTTCTCTAAATCTTAGCGGTAATTTTATCAATCAGCGTTTTTTTAATTTAAAAATGCGAGTTATCTATCAATTATAAATTAAGTCTGTGGTGATTTAAATACCATGTTTTTAATTGTTTACAATTTGTTGTGATTTTCTTTATTTAGATTATTTCTTAAATATAGTTAATTGTAAATAGTGAATGCACTTGTGATTTATATTTAAATTTATCATTATGATAATTTAAAACCTGAGGGACTCAATAATAATATGTTCTTTTCCTGCTGAATTTATCTTACTCCGAAAAGAAGATGAATTAATGAAATTAATTTATAAATTTGCAGAAATAAAAGAACGAAATTTATTGGGAAATCTAATGTTGTAAATTAGTAAATTTAACACGTTTACAGAGTAAAAATGTCACTGTCTCCACAAGATCTGGTACAGTTGTTAGATATTGTAAATGAGGAAAATGTCAACATTAACTTTGAAAATCTTTCAAATCAATTGCATCAAAAGTTTCCCAAGGAGAATCATTTTAAGGTATTAGCTGATATTTCAGTCACTCTTCTAAGTGTTTTAATTTAATAATAATATATTCGTTTTATTTCAGATTGGAATGACTCTTTTGTTATTATTACAACATAATGATCTACTCGCGAATCAAATTCAACGAGTCATTGCCGTGGGTCTTATGTACGATCTTTATCGTGGTGAGCCAATTGCCTCGACTCCTTTTGCATCAGTATTTGTACAAATTTTAAAAGCACCCGAGGAATCGACAATTGGCGGAAAAATCAGCAATCCAAGTCACGTTCCAGCATTATCTCAATGTGAGAAAAATTTACTCGCAGGATTATTGGGTCCAAAGAGCAGTGAAATAATGAAAAAATCCCCAAGACAAGTGATTGATGAACTTTACTTTGTACCGTCATCCCAACCGGATTTAACCAGTTTACAATTACAAATAGTCGAACGTCAATCGGAACTTCCAGCTGTAACGAAATGTGGTAATCCAGTAATTTTACCTGAAACTGAACGACTTAATCCAAAGGATAAGGATAAAAATGCCAGTAAAAAGGTAATTGAGGAATTGGTTACTGGAAATCCACCACTTTTTGATCAAAGTTATCGTCCTGAATTCCTTCGTTTAGCGCCGCCACTCTTTCAAACATTGGGCGATCCCGTTTGGATGAATTTCACCGAACCGACACAATTTACAATCGAATATGACACGAGTATGTGTGTCTCGAATTGTGCCGGTGCAAGACGATTAATGGGCAAAGCATTCAAAAGTGTATTGACACTTCAACAACAACAATATCTTGTTACAGTTCTTGAGAAAGATCCAAAGCTCGTCTATCACATTGGCCTAACACCAAGTAAACTTCCCGATTTAGTGGAAAATAATCCTTTAATTGCAATCGAAGTTCTATTGAAATTAATGCAATCAAGTCAAATAACTGAATATTTTAGTGTTCTCGTCAATATGGAAATGTCACTTCATTCAATGGAAGTTGTCAATCGATTGACAACAACTGTTGATTTACCAACAGAATTTGTTCATCTTTACATCAGTAATTGCATATCAACATGTGAAACAATTAAGGATCGTTACATGCAAAATCGTCTCGTTCGTTTGGTTTGTGTTTTCTTGCAATCACTCATTAGAAATAAAATTATTAACGTTCAGGAATTATTTATCGAGGTGCAAGCATTTTGTATAGAATTCAGTCGAATTAGAGAAGCCGCTGCATTATTTCGATTATTAAAACAATTGGAATCTGGCGATGTTGGTGGTTTAAATACTCCAGTGACCAAGAGCAAAATAAATATGAGTTGAGAAAAAATAATTTTTAAAGGACGATAAACAATTTTTTCAGAGAAATTTGTAAAAAACAAAAAATTGTAGAAGAAACTACGTAAGCTACGTAGTATTTTTTTTCACTCATTTTGTAAAATATTGTTTAATAATTACCTAAGTTAGAAATTTTTCAAAAATATTTTTGTTACTGAATTGTAAAATAATAAATTTTTCGAATTTGATAATTATGAAAATCCAAGTTTTTATTGTAAATAAACATATCCAATATTTAGTTAATGAATTTGTCAGTAAATAATTTTTCCCGATGTAAATTTTTAATTTTATTTCCATTTAATCGAATTTTAATAATTTTAATTATTCAGCATAAATAAATAGGATGTAAAATTGATTTAAGAAATTAAAAACTAATTCGATATTATATATTATATTCTTATACTTCGTACATTTTCATTTTTTTTTTTAAATACACTTATGGAAGTCATACATACGTCTATTCAAAAAATTGACGCTTTGAATATATTGTTTGTATGCATATCAGTTAATATATGTATATCTAGATAATTCAATTGCTCTGTGTTAATTCGTTATTTTGTTTTTAACAATTTTTATGTTGTTTAACAACAATTTTCTACGTAGTTTCATGTTCTTCGAATGAAATTTATTAAAAAGTCTTTCTGACCATAAACATGCGTTTTTCATAAATTTAATAATTGTTTCTTTAATAAATTCTAAAAATTTCCCTTCAATATTATTATTATTAATATACATAAATATTAATAATTTAATATTAATATTAGTGATTTTTCTCTTCACGTGTTTAACATAATTTTTATTCTTTTTAAATTGTGATTCTTTTCATTCGTAATAACAATCCTTGCTGAGTAAAAATTAACGAAAAAAGTGTAACACACTTTAACAATTACGTCTATATTTTGTAAATTTAGTTTTGGAAGAATGTTAGGAAAAACATTGTGAAAATATTAATTGAAATTACATACATAAATTATGTAGAGGTCAACGTGGATAAACAAAAAAATGTACATTTTATAATATCGCTTAATTATAATTGATGAAACTAAAAAAAAAAAATTTTTAATCGCAAACATAATTTTTTTTATTTCTTTAAAAAAAGAAAATCTACTTAAAAAATCTTTATATAAATAATAATTGTAATTTTCCTTCCTCAAGGGGAAGAATTGTTAAAAATACAATTTCACCTTTTTACCTAATATTTCGATGATATTTAAATTTCACTTTAAAAGAAAAAAATGAATATAATTTTCGTTTCTTCTTTTCTCATTTTAATTTTAATAAAGCAAAAAACGACAAATTTTATTCATTTCTTTAAATTAAATTCCATATTCCATGTCTCAGAAATGTTTCATAATAGTATTTGGCATTAATTACTAATTAAATACATAAAAAAAAAATAGAAACAAAAAATAGGAGCGTAAAAATGAAAATCAATGTGAAATTGCAAAACAATTTATGTAAATTCGTTCATTCATAATTCGCGTTAACTGATAATATACAATAGAAATAGTTTTTAATTTTTGTGTACAAGTTATTTTGAATGACCTTAAAAATTGTAAATTATAAAAAAACGAAAACAAAAATTGTTGTCGATTCTTAATAACCACGTGTATTATAATTAATATGTACACTATCTATTTCTATTTATCTCCTAATAACAATAATGAGACACATTTCTTTTTTAAATATTATTTACAAGAAAAAAAAACAGATTACATGACATAGTAAAACAATTATATATAAAATTTAACAATTTATTTTTCGAAAGCAAAAACAAGTCAAAGTTTGGATTAATTTACTCTTCTTTAATTTCAAATTTTGAAATTATTTTTGAAATTGTAAATATGAGTTTTTCTCCAAAAATGAAAATATTTGAAATTATTTTTCCTCATTTTTTTTTCTCAAGATGAAAATTTTCCGTTTTAAATATTTTTGATACATACATTTGATTTATTATACGTATCAAAATTTGAATAATTACTGAGATTTTAATTCGGAATTTGGATTTTTCAGCTTCTTGAGTTTTTTCGCATTTTTGACTTTAATCATACTTTTCTTATCTTTGACATCCAATTTGTTTGCCTTTACTTTCATTCCCTTCATGTGCATTTTCATTTCTTTTTTAGTGATTTTCTTACCTTTCAAACTTTTCATAACTTCTTTGCTGGTCTTTGTTTTTGCTTTCATGGGATTTGTAACTGACAAACCGGGCCTTATCCCGGGCCCGGTTAGCTTATACTAGGCGGGCATTTTCACCTTTTTCTTTTTGCCCTTCTTCTTTTTCTTGTCATGATGAAGCTCCTGCTTTTTCGATAGACACTGACGACAATACCAATCTTCATTTGAAGCCGGAGGTACTTGCATGCCAACGCACACCCTAAAAATGTATTTATTTCTTTACTAATAAAAAAATACAATATTGTTTCTTAAATTAGTTTCTGTTTGACAACTACAAAATAGAAAAATCAGAAAAGTAATTCTCTTTCGACTGAAGAAAAAAAAAAAATTTCAAACTCACCAATGATACCAAGCATCGCAATCATCACATCCTACCATTGGAGATCCATCATCCTGGCTTCCGCACGCAGGACAAATCCAAATTTGATTTCCACTTTGGTCCTGTAACACTCGTTTCGTAAGAGAAGAAATATCCAGGACTAGAACCATTTTTAACAACCTAACCCATCCTTTAATGGTTTCTCTTAATATTTCCTCTAAATAAACCATGTATCATATATTATAAAAAAATTAAAATATTAAATACAGATAATTTTAAGCAATATGAGAATGATTTTTTCTGGTATTTGAATATCTTGAAAAATGAGGAGTACAAGTTTATTAAAATGTAATGAATATGAAACTTGCACATGCTAAGGGATTGCTTAACGATTCGTTCTGTGAAAATGACTGTTCCTTTTTTTTCCCTTCAAAAACAGTAATGATTTTATCAAAATGATATGAATTTTAATGAACAATGACATATAGTATAAATATGACGAAAGATAAACGCAGATTTCGTTTTAGAATAATTTCAATTTCTCGCTTGACTTGTCTCTTCTTTTTTTTCATTTTCTCCATTCTTTAAATTACTTCCAAAAAATTTTTTTTCATTTTATACAATTATGTAAATTGGGATTCCAATCTTTGGGGAAGAAGGAAAATAACATTTGATTTAATAAGGGTAAAAAAAATTAATTATTTTTTCTATCTACCTAATTTAAAAAACATTTTAGTTTTTTTCTCTATTAGATTTTATAATTAGTTCTCAATTGACAAAAATATTATTCATTTTCACGTTCAGTTATTTGAATTGTGTTGAAATATAATTTGAAATTTAATTTGAATTTAAGAACGAGGAAGGGTAGGGAAAAAACTTACCGCTGGAGCTGTTGGTGGTGAAATCAATATGTTTCCTCCATTTTCCTTGTCTTCTTTTGTATCTTCCTTTTTAGTGACTGCAGCTGGTTTCACCTCTGTACCGTGAAAACTTATTGTTATATACCTAACAGCTTGGTCATGCTAATTTGTTTCTTTTAAGCAAAAAACCATGCGCTTTCCATGCAACTAATTTTTATTATTAATTAGCTACTTGCTTCTACTTTAATGGCGTTTCTACAAATTTTTTTTAACATTATATTCAACTTAAAGAGGACTTAAGAGTTTTTTTTAAGAATAAACACCTAAGAGGATTATACAAGAATTTTTTTTTATTATTATTTTCCGTTTTTTGGAAATTTTTCAAAAATAGTATTCAATCTCCTGTATGTCGCTTTCAAAAATTTACCATTAATAAACGAATTTAAAAATACTAATTTACTCAGTTAATAAATTTTATATTCAAAAATAAGATTTATTTACGAATAACGAAAATTATTTTTCTTTCAAATTCTAAACGATTATTGTATTAATTTCTCCTTAATGATGCAAACAATCCTTTATAATATTTCTTCATTAGATGTTCTAGAGAATAGAAATAATAGGAAATAAGAACAAAGTGTTCTTCATACCTTTTAAAACATTTAATTTCACAATTACGTAGATATAATAATAAAAAGCTAGCTTCATCCTATTTACAAAGCATTGCAAAGAAGAGACAAGTATAATATTTAACAAAATTTTAATTATATACGTGTAAAATTAAAATGAGAAAAAAAATAGAGGCAAGCATTAAATCAATTTCTCTCACAATAAATCATTACAAAAAAAAAATGTATACTCGAATAATTTCGAAATTTTCCTCTATTTTCCAACACTATTTTACGTTTTCTTTCGTTAACAGTAATTGTTCATTTTTTTCCTAAATGCTTCTCATCAAATATATGTAAATATTCCATCACTAATAGGAAAAAAATTACATATTTGATGAGAAACATAAAAAAATGAATATAAAATTACTGCTAAAATTTTAAATATAGAAATCATTCGTTTGGTACGCAATAATGAATGATTCTTGACTTTTTTTTTGCTTGTTGAATGTAATATATGAAAATGTTTCCTTTTTTTTTGAAAAATAATTATGACAATTTTTTAATGAAATGAATAATTAGATGTAATGATGGTTTCACGTGACCGTTAATTACTTTTCTGAAACTAAAATTCAATAAAGATTTTTTAAAAATAGTTCAAAAATACTAATATTCATAAAATATTTCTAAAACAATTTTCCTAAATCGTCCGATTGAAAAATTTCGAATATTGGCCAAACTCAGTGCAATTGTAAATTTTGTGATATAGATTTAAAAAAAAAAGTGATTCACGAGTCCAAGTCAAATAGAAAAAATAACTACAAAAATATTAAAACAATTTAAAAATAATAATAATATATAGATATTTATAAAAAATTCTATGCAAACGTAAGAAAAGATAGATAATGTAAAATAATTTTTCCAATTTCTACAGAATTGACACTATAGCGCAATTGAAAAAAAAGTAATAAATAAATAAATATAAACGAAAACAGAATCAACTAAAAGAAAAGCTGTACCATCACCACAGAACACAGAAGAAATGTCAGAAAAGAGAATGAGGGATATGGAATATGATGAGGTGTATGATCTTCTCCATTTACAGCCTGGATGGGTTGGGCTGACTTTCTTTATAGAAAAAATATTTGTCTTATCAAATTTCGTTAGTATCGAAACAAAATTTTTTACGTTTCTCTTCCGATACAATAAAAAAAAATTTTTTTACTAAACAAAAAATAATTCATGAAATTTTAATTATTAAAAAATATTTATGAAAATGAATATATAAAAATAA
>JUFY01034057.1:1157-13124 GCA_001855655.1 Leptopilina clavipes
TTGAACCAAATAAATTTTTATTTGATCCAAATAAAATTTATTTGTTCCAAATAAATAGTTTATTTGGCTCTGAGACAAATATATCTTTTTTCTGGATATAGAAAAAATTACAAAAAAGGACCTAATGATAATGATTTTTCCGGCAAGAATAAGTTTTTTTTTAGGCTTAAAGAAATAAGAAACGAAACAAATTGAGAATGCTTAAAAGTTTGATCGAGCCCATTTCCCTGAAGAGAAGATACTTAAGATAAAAAGAACTCGTTGGAAGGGAAACGATTTACCACAGCTGAAATCGCGAAAACAGACAAGTCGCGAAGGAAGTTGTACAAGCGAGGGGTAGTTTTGGGTGGTTGGATACAAGTATATATATACAAATACGAATATCTGAATCGGAGGAACAGTATCGATCTGACCTTGATGTATTATAACCCAAAGTCCACCCTGCCGTCCTGTCAGAACCTCGAAATATGTTTTTTATGTGTTCCTCTTACTCCCTTGTTACCCACCAACAGAATAATACCACCTCGAATAAATGTACGATTTCTTATTCCAACATGACGCCATCTGCATCATCCCATATATAAAATCTATTTCTTCTACAATAAAAATCGAAAATAATTTTATTTTTGCAAATTTCTTCGCCATCTAAAATAATATACACAATTAATTTATGCCGCACTTTTCACAGACAGTGCAAAGAAAAAAAAAACATGTAATGAATTAATAATTGGTAAAAGATTCTAAATGGGGAAAAATCCCTAAATTCCCCATCACGTGTCAAAAATCGAATCCTCTGATTAATTAATAAGCGACACGAAGAGATATATGGCACGTAAAAAATTGCGAAATGGATAAAATCTGATAAAACCGTTTGCAAATCGAATCGACTTGCCCCTCTCGAAAAAGAAATTCATAGGTTACAGGGGCGGCATAGCATTCTAATTTTCCATGCGGATGAAAACATATGAAAATCTGCGAGGCAAACGAGAAACGTTAGGGGCGCCAAGTCAGGGCCAATAAAACTCCTCTCTCTTCTTCTTCTACTCTTCCTCGTCTTTTTTTACTTCTGCTTTACTTTTTCGCAACTCTCGATTCGCTTGAGTGCATGTATATTTCAATCCTTAGGCGTTGACGTCGTCATCGAAGGAAGAACGACAGGAAAAATAGAAGAAAAAAAAATTGATAAAAATGCAGAATAAAAGTGTCTCTTTTATCCAGAGATTATTGCGACTCCAAGGAATGCATTGAATCACGCTCAAATTACTAATTTGTTTATCCTTTTGTAAAAAAAAAAAAAAAACAATTCAAAAACTACTTTCCCTTTCATCAATTAAAAAAATCCAATTTTCAAAACTAAGAATGTTTTCAAAAAGAATTTTCTTTTTGTTAGAAGCACAAAGTGCGAAATTCAATGAAAGAGGAAAGAGAGAGAGAGAGAGAAAGAGAGGGAGAAAATGAAAATCTCAAATGGATATAAAGTCGTAAACGATGTCAGAGGGAGAATAATGTTAAGATAAAATGACTTCCATATTGTCCTTCTGGTTTTCTGGACCCTATGGACAAACAGAATTGTATGTTGGAAAAGATGTCTTTTCACCCTGAAACTCAAGGCGTTTTTTTTATATACGGTGAAACAGTTGCGACCACGAATCGATGGTAACTACGCCGACCGGACTCAGGTACAGTTCAAGGAAGAAGTTTTCCACTCTTGGAAAATTAATTTCGAATGAACTGTAAAGTTTTCTTCAAATTTAGCAAAAAAAAAAAAAACATTAATTTACTCTCAAGTCTCACTTAAGGCTCAGAACTATCTCAAGGCTCTAAAAAGGCTCAAATTTATGTCAAGGTTCGAAGATCAGTTATGTACCAAGGGTCTATAAGAGCTCAAGATTACCTCAAGGTTCAAGCCTTACTTATGTCTCAAAGCTCTTAAAAGGCTCAAACTTATCTCAAGGTTCAAACTTTAGTCATGTCTTAAGACTCTAAAAGCTCAAGTTCGCCTCAAGGTTCTAGTCTCATTTATGCCTCAAGGCTCTAAACGCTAAAGTTCGCCTCAAGGTTCAAGCCACACTTATGTCTCAAGGCTCTAGAAGAGCTCAAGTTTATTACAAGGTTCAAGTCTCATTTATGCTTCAAGGCTTTAAAAGCTCAATTTCACCTCAAAGGTTCAAGCCCCACTTATGTCTGAAGGCTATAAAAGCTCAAGTTAGCCTCAAGGTTTAAGTCTCATTTATGCCTCAAGGCTCTAAACGCTCAAGTTCGCCTCAAGGTTCAAGCCACACTTATGTCTGAAGGCTCTAAAAGCTCAAGTTCGCCTCAAATGTTCAAGCCCCACTTATCTCTGAAGGCTCTAAACGCTCAAGTTCGCCTCAAGGTTCAAGCCTCACGTAAGACTTAAGGATTTAAAAAGCTTAAGTTTACCTCAAGGTTCAAACCTCATGTCTCAAGGTTCTATAAAAGATCAAGTTTACCAGAAGGCTCAAGTCTCATTTATGCCTCAAGGCTCTAAACGCTCAAGTTCGCCTCAAGGTTCAAGCCACACTTATGTCTCAAGGCTCTATAGGAGCTCAAGTTTACCACAAGATTGAAGCGCCACTTATGTCTGAAGGCTCTAAAAGCTCAAGTTCGCCTCAAAGGTTCAAGCCCCACTTATGCCTGAAGGCTCTAAACGCTCAAGTTTTCCACAAGGTTCAAGTCTCATTTATGCCTCAAGACCCTAAAAGCTCAATGTCACCTCATAGGTTCAAACCCCACTTATGTGTCAAGTCTCTGAACGCTCAAGTTCGCCTTTAGGTTCAAGCCTCACGTAAGACTTAAGTATTTAAAAAAGATTAAGTTTACCTCAAATTTCAAGCGTCACTTATATCTCAAAGCTCTAAAAGCTCAAGTTCTGCTTGATGCTCAATCATGGCTCAAGCTTTGAAGGATCAATGCTCGATCAAATCCGAAAAGGTTCAATTAAGGCCTAAAAGTCGATCAATTATCAAATCTCGTTCAAAGCTCAAGAAAAAAGCTCAAGACTAATTTATCAAAGTTCAAAGCTACTTTCGATTATATTCTAAACAAAAGAATTCAAAAGAATTTCACTATTTTCATACTATACTTTTTTTTCCAATCATTTTCTCATGTCTCAACTGATTAATAAACATTAAAACAAACAATAAATAATACTGAAAATGAAATAAAGTTAAATATACGTTGAAATAGAGTATTGAAAACTTTTGTTTGGGAATGTATCGTGTTAGGATGCGCGGGGTGCTCCGGTCTTTTGCATACATTTTGAAACGTAGAACCGCTACCACACCGAATATGCTCTGGCCGAGTAGAGGAAAAAAAGCCTGGGAGAAACAAAAATACCTGCTTTAAGTTTCCAATGTTGAGAGAGGTTGGTCGGTTTGTATATATATATATATATCTCCACCACCCGTAATGGTGAAGGGGTTTTCAGAGTTGAAAGCCGCTCGAAAGGGGTGGAAAGTGAGAGGCAAGAGGAGAAATTAAGCGTTAGCTTCAATTGCTTATTTTATAACATATTTTCCCTTAAAAAGAAAACGTTACAAAAATAATTATTATTATCTCTAATTTCTCCTAATCAGAAAATTTATCATCATAAATTCACATAGCATTGTTAATCAATTTTAAAAAATATCGCATCATCTAAAAGTTTCCTTTGTTATAGAAAATATTTTCCAGCAGTGGTGGACGTGTTTTTTTGGATAATATAATGAGAAGGGGTTTTTGGAAATAGATATTGAAGAGAATGGTGGTGGTATCGTAGAGGGTTATTCCGTCACTATCGGAAAAATGTTATTTACGCAGGACAGGGTTGGGCTACAGAGAGGCTCTGTCCTTATTTACATGTGGTAAGTCTCCTACGGGACCAAATCCCGGACCATGCTTGGAACCCTGATAATTCTTCCTTTGATCCCCGTCCCGTGGGCTCAACCTCACCCCCTTCCCTTTTTCGATCCCACAACCACCAACTCGCCAATCCTTTATACGTCTCTATAAGAAACGGATAAAGACGCTCGTGAAAAACGTAACCGACCGTACCAGCTTTAAAAAATATCGCAAAACTACAATACACAATTTTCTATATATGTATCTAATATCTATACAAAAAGTACTAATATCTATACAAAAAGTATAAATTCAATTTTTCATTTATTATTCATTGCGATGTAAAATTCTTCGAGAATCACAATAAGAGTTAATGAAAAAAGGAACGGAAATTTTTATTTTTAATAAAAAAATTCAACTATAGGATGCATTTAAAAGATATATTTAATAGTTTAATTTGTATAATTCTGTTTTTGAGTTACTTCAAGTAGCTGAAATTGGAAACTTGAAAGTGTCCTTTAGGTCCGCCTTGATCTAAATTTTGGCAAAGATTCAAGTTCCCATCTGCTTTAGTAACGACAGAATTTAACGAAAAGGAGAGTCCGATATCATCTTGTGCAAACTCGCCCAGCTACAGAGTCACTCCCGTGGTACAGGGTGTTCCGTTATGTTCAAATATTTTTTTTCCAACTTTATCACACACACAGACGGCAAGATAAAAATCACCTTTAACTTTAAAAATCCACCCAAATTCGGCTTATCAAAGAAACTATTCATTTTTTCCCAATTATCTAATTTTAACACTGTAAAATACTAAAAGTATTTGATACTAAAAGTTTGATACTAAAAGTATCAAATTGATCCAAAAATTTGGAATCAATTTGATACTTTTGGTAACTTTGATACTTTTAAGTTTACAGTGAAAGTAAACTTATCATCAATTTTACAGCATTAGGACTAATTTTCTATCTTATTGATGATAAATTTTTTCATCAACATTCGAGTTTCAAATGAGTGTGAAATATTTGAGTCTAATGACTAATGTAACATTCTTTATTTCTAAGACAGAGCCATGTATATGGTAATATTTAAAATTAAAACTATACATATAGAAATTTAAAAAAATCCAATACTTTCTCATTACTGAGATAGAATAGGTCAAAGGTGGGAAATTAATTTTTTGCTACTAATCCATTATTATGAAAGTATAAATATTATAATTGAAAATATTGAGACACAGGGTAGATGACCTCCCGCAAGTTAGTTAGTAAGACTTGGAAGATCCAGGGCGAATATCCTTGCCGGATAGAGTATCCCTAGAGAGGACTTGGTCCAATCGGCTGACTGGTCAGCCAATAGGCGTGGTGGGGGTCGGAGGCCGACCATTGGTCACTGGACAGGGTGGTCTCTGGTATTGAGCGAGCCGGTACAGGGGTTGAAAAAACCGCCCCGAACTGACCTCAAACGTCCTACCCTCGTCTCAGGCAAAGCCAACCTAACCTAATCTCACCCCGCACAGTAGTCTCTCCCTTAAGAGTCTACCTCACCCGCCACTCCACCCCTTCAGACCACGAGGTTAGCTGCCGCTGTCTTTGAAATATCGTAAACGTGGACCATGGACTTTTACTACACGTACAGAGAAGCCTTCTTCTCTTTAAAAAAAAACAACAACAAACAACCCCTGTTCTGGCAATAATGACCCGTAAATTACCCATTCTAGATCTTCATGTTTTCAAAGTTGTAAAATCGCATTTTTTTATCACCTTGAATTTTTATTAATCCTTTTTTTATTTATATCCTTTTTGTAATTTTAATTCGAAATAAAAAATTATTCACATTTAAATATCTCTTCAAATAGCACAACATTTTATAACAATATTGTGTCAATATTGCCTCAATATTGCAAGGCAATATTGACACAATATTGACTCGCAATATTAAAAAATATTCTATTCACTGTAAACTTAAAAGTATCAAATTGATACCAAAAGTATCAAATTGATTCCAAAATTTTGGATCAATTTGATACTTTTAAGTTTACAGTGTTATAATTATTATAATATAATATATATTAATGTAATATACATTATTATAGAATTATTATAATATAACATTTTATAATATTTCGAGGCAATGTTGCCTCAATATTGCGTGAACATTGCCGAGCAATATTAACAATATTGCCATGCAATAGTGACACAATATTGAGCTCAACTGATGTGCTATTTGGGTCTCTGGTTTCAAAAATTGAAAACTTAGAAAATAAATATTAGAAAAATTGGAAATTTACAACTTTTACTATATTTCATAGTAAAATGAAAATTGACTGATAGAAGTTCTGGCACATTTCTGTCAATTTTTACTATTTCCAGAGTAAATTTTAATATTTCGAAAATAAATTTTACTAATCTTATTAAAATCTGCTTCAGAGCTAGTAAAATTTACTCATCCGGAAATAGTAAATATTGACAGAAACTCCAGTTAGTTTCCATTTTACTATATAAAATAGTAAAAGTTAATATATTTTTTTTCCGTGTAACTTTTCGTTAAGTAAAAAAAATTCAATACTGCAGTATTGAAACTTTGTTCATAATATAATCTTTAAATATCGAGCTTTGACTTTGACTTTGACTTTGACTTCGACTTTGACTTTGAATTTGACTTCGACTTTGACTTTGACTTTGAATTTGAGTTTGACTTCGACAAATTGAAATTTTATGAAACTACAAATGAGTTTCTGAATGAGTCGAAGTCAAAGTCAAAGTCAAAGTCAAAGTCAAAGTCAAAGTCAATGTCAAAGTCAAAGTCAAAGTCAAAGTCAAAGTCAAAGTCAAAGTCAAAGTCAAAGTCAAAGTCAATATCGAATCGAAAGTCAAAGTGAAATTACAAAATCCCACCCCTGATAAAAATACTTAATAATAATAAAAGTTTTTTTAACTAATCTCCCTCTCTGATGAGTAAGATTGGCAATTTTAGTAAATTATTATTCTTCTTCGAGTTATTTTCCAATTTGAACACCATTTTTCTCGTTTCTTAAAACACTCATCACTTGGCGCAATTTATTATACTAAATATTACTCTTAAGCGTGTGCGCTTAAAATCCGTGGGCGAGAGTTTACGAGTTAACCACTTTGAAAGGCGTCAAAAAGAAAAGGTGTGAGAAGGTTGAGACGTTATCATTTAAAAAAAAAAAAAAGAAGAAATAATAATAAGAAAAGGTGTGATATTATATGAGGAAAAGAAAAGAAACTGTAAAAGAAAATAACTCGTGCGGGGGGATGAAAGAGCGAGAAATTCGAATTAAGAAAAAGAAAGAGGTGAAAAAGCGTGCGCGCAAAAGTCGGCTGTGATGAAAAATCTTCGACTACGACTTTCATTGGATAATTTCGAAGAGGAGCTTCACAAAGACAGAATGATTAATGTGCCCATGCAACGTCCATTTTCTCCAATCTCGTGTAGACGCGCGGGACTTTTCTCCCCGAGAGAAACTATATCTAACTTAAGTGTCGCAAGTTTCCTTATTTGCTTCTCTTCTTCCGGTTCGTGGTGAGAGAATTAAAATTTTTCCTCAAAGACATCAATTATCAACTGAAGTGAGTTAAATTTACGCAGGCGCAGGCAAAAACTCTGCGGTTTATGTTTCTCCGGGACTAAAAGAAAAAAAAATAAAAGAACCGGATAAAAGTTTAAGTGCTTCAACTATAAAGATACATTAATTATCTGGATAGAAAGTTGCGAATAGAGAGAGAGAAGGATATTTATTTGAAATTTCGTCGCGTAAATATCACGTCATTTTAGAAAACTTTAGCAGTGAATTATTTGAAAAGTGAATAAAATCGTGTGTTCAATTGAAATTGAGAGGCGACAGTGGTCCTCCTATGGGAAATGGTGGGATCGTATTTGTTATGTAAAATATATGATTAAGATGAAAAATTGAAGGAAGATGGTAACAGATGGAGAAGCCGTTCGAAGTTACTTATAATATCCATGAGCCGTTTCTTCTCTTTTTTCTTCTTCTTCTTCTTCTTCTTTGACTTCTGGCCCCCGAAGGCATTCGACTGTAGCATACAGTTTGCATTTAAAGATAAATTGCCAAAGTGCAGTGGTGACATAAATCAAAAAATAAATATTACCGAACCCGTCAGACTTGAGGGATTATAAATTGTCCAGTTTGTTGTAGAGGGTCAAAATTAAAAAAAAAGACAGCCAAGACGGCCAAATTTCTGAGAGCGGAAAATTCAAAATCTTTCATGAAAGAAAATTGGTAAAGCAGAATATTGTTTCCTCCTCGTAGAAGAATATTGTTCAGGGAGAAAGGTAATTTAAAGAAAGAGAGAACTGAAAGTTGGACAGAAGATCTAAATGAATAATAAGCTGGAAGAAATCGGGGGAGTGTGAATTTGTACAAGAGTAACGTGGGAGAGAGAAACTGTGGGAGGAGAAGGGTTAAAAACAAGTGGAGGGTGTCTCCTTTTATTCAAACTCCGAGTGGCCACGACTCAAGGGACCATAGGGTTAATGTACATGAATGTGAAAATGCGCATTCTTGATCCCTTATACCAAGCGACATTGTACCACTTGAAGCAATGGAAAAACTCTAATGGATTCGTTTTTAACATTCTTCACTAACTCGCTTTCGAAAAAAAAAGAAAAGAAAAAAAAATCCTTTCGACTTTTCTGCTCGAGACGAGTGAAGAAAAATTTCACATAGGAACCCCTGAAAATCGAGGAGTATTGGACTGCACCAAGTGCCAAGAAACATGTTTTAAAAGGAGAAGAATGCCAGTTAAAACTACACTCCTAGGAATTTATGCTCCAATTTTACAAACTAAACTTAATGGGAAGTAATTTGAATAAAGCTGCAATATTTTTCGCTGTACCTTGCAAAAAAATTACCAGTAGACCCTGAGGAAATTTATAATTCAAAAAATGTCTACAATTAACGTTGAAAAACGTTAATTCTATCTTAATTTTAAAATTTCCTTCTTGCTTGGACATTGATTCATGTTTCCTTTGGAACAATATTTATTTCTTTATATTTTCATTTCATTGAGATTTACCATCCCTGGGGAAAATTTATTAATTTTCTATTTTTCTCCCTCTATTCGGAATTTAATTTTCACAGAGGGAATTTAAATTCAAATTTATAAACGAAAGTCCGATGGAATTTTGTGCATTAATGTCTGCAATTCGAGGTATTTCTAAGTTTTACAATAATTTGATGTAATTACAAATATGTAATTGTGAATTTTAATTTAATATTTGAGAAAATTTGGGGCCAATTTTCACAGTGAACTGCCACTTGACTTTTGGTATTAGAAAATATATATATATATATATATATATATATAATTATTCTGCTATATATCAAGTTGAAAATAAAGTTAGGTAAATCGTGACCAAATGCTGAGTGAAAAGTTGGTTTGCATATTTGCGTTGAGCGAATCATGGAAATTCGTTATCATCAAAAGCCCAGGTGAACAGCTTTACGTATATGTTTAATATAACTTGAAAATTCAATTTGACCTCATCAGATTCTAGAACAAAGCCACTTATCAAATCTCTGTTCATCATAGAAATTTACAGAGTGATTAATTTTGTTTTTCATTGAAGGAAAGTTTCATTGGTGTATTTCCATTCAGTAAATATGAAAATCAAATCATTTTTCCTTGGTGTTGGTTTGAATTTTTTTTGTTTTTGGATATTTTGCGTATTCAGATTTTACCGCAAATTTAAAAAAAAAGATAATTAAAAATTTGAAAAAACAATATTTCACATTGGAAATGAAATGTCAGTGATGCTCTTATTCTAAATATGAAGTTTAAAACCCCCTGTGCAGAAATTGCCCCACTTGGTCCTACTTGAAATAGGGCTTTAGAAAGGGTCTAAGTAGTGTTCCTAGTTTCTTGCAAGCCCTATTCTAAAGCCCTATTTCAAATAGGGCTCTAACAAGGGTCTAATTAGTTTTCCTAGTTTCTTGCAAGGCCCTTGTTAGAGCCCTATTTGAAATAGGGCTTTAGAAAGGGTCTAACTAGTTTTCCTAGTTTCTTGCAAGCCCTATTCTAAAGCCCTATTTCAAATAGGGCTCTAACAAGGGTCTAACTAGTTTTCCTAGTTTCTTGCAAACCCTATTCTAAAGCCCTATTTCAAATAGGGCTCTAACAAGGGTCTAACTAGTTTTCCTAGTTTCTTGCAAGGCCCTTGTTAGAGCCCTATTTGAAATAGGGCTTTAGAAAGGGTCTAACTAGCTTTCCTAGTTTCTTACAAGGCCCTTGTTAGAGCCCTATTTTAAATAGGGTTTTAGAAAGGGTCTAACTAGTTTCCCTAGTTGCTTGGAAGGCCCTTGTTAGAGCCCTATTTTAAATAAGGAAAAGTGGGGCAATACCTTCGGAACACTTGTTTAGGGGGTAAATGCCCCCTACTTAAGAGTAAAGTACCCTTTAATCGAAGAAAGGTCAAAATTATACAACTCAAATTTCGGTTTGCGAAAAATTGTTTTTTTATATTTTCATTTTTTTTTTAAACGTTGCGAATATTTGTCAAGTGATAATGCCATATATGTGAATTGAACATCGAATGACGAATGTGTTGTCGGAAAAGGTCGATTGCTTTACGGAAAGTTGATCCATCGAGCATCCCCGTATTATACGTACTCTTTCAAAATCATATTGGCGATGTTGGAGAGTTTGTAAAATGAAGAAAAAAAAAGAGACGATGAAAAAAAATGTCCCACGAGATCATCGGCAGGAAGTAACGTCTCACTGATTCTATTACAAGCTACTCAGGTTGTGAATCATTATCGGATCTAGCGATGCTAGTTACTACACAGGGGACACTTACCAAAGGGGGTTTCAAATCCATCCCCCAATGTCTTTTATTATTTCAAAGTTGGTAGTCAATGATTCGTATTTTTTGCCATCACTCATAATTCATTACATTCATTACATTTTCCTATTTCCAGGTAATTTTCAATTCTGTGAAAACTTATTCAATTCATTCAATATTGGATGTTTTGTTATTCGGATCGTATTGTCTGCTTGGAATGTTTCAATAAGTATAAAAGTCTTTTGATTAAAATTAGCAGGATTTTGTCTCAGACATGAATAAATTAAGAAAAAGAAAAAAAAACTCTGCAATTATTTGATAAGTTTCTAATAATTAAATTATTAAAATATAATTTAATAATTTAATTATTAGAAACTCGTCAAATAATTTATAATTGAATTATTATAATTATTATAATTGAATTATTTGGAAATTAGAAAAAATAGGGAATTAAGTTTAAATATAGATTTTTGGTAATTGTAGTGCCACTACGTTGTGGATTGGAACTCAATGGCTTGACTTTTCTTAATTTCGGAGATATCATCTTTGACTCGAGTTTTGTTGTTGTTGGTCTCGACTCATGTCTAGACGAGTCGCAGACCTCGAAGTTGATCGAAACCCAGGGATGGGAAAGCTCACCCTCAATTCAAAGCGGAATGTGGGTTAGAGCAAATTAACTTATAACTTTTTGCCATGCCCCCTTGAATTTCGGTCAATTTAAACCTTTATTCGCATTATTATTTTAGATGGCATTTAACTTCTTTGTCTGATTCAATTTAATTTCATGTAATCAGTGAATACGCTTCTTAAGCTCCATTACGTCTCTTTCTTCTTATGCTTCTCTTTCTTCACTGAAAAAAAATATTCTATATTTAAGAATATAATCTTGGCTCCTATTTAAGAATATTTTTCCATTAATAAGAATATGTGCTGCCCAAAGTAAAAACCTAGTAAGTCGTATTTGCCATAAGGGTGAGCGTCCTTTAGCTTCGTTATTCGACTTTCGCTCTTATGGAAAATGCGACTTACTAGGTTTTTACTTTAGACAGCAGATATAATATTCTTCAAGTAAGAAACAGTTCTTAAATTCAGAAATATTCTTAGTTTAAAAAAATTTTTCCCATCACTGTAAACTTAAAAGTATCAAATTGATACCAAAAGTATCAAATTGATCCAAAAATTTGGAATCAATTTGATAACTTAAAAGTATCAAATTGATACCAAAATTATCAAATTGATTCCAAATTTTTGGATCAATTTGATACTTTTGGTATCAATTTGATACTTTTAAGTTTACAGTGA
>JUFY01034057.1:13144-32831 GCA_001855655.1 Leptopilina clavipes
TGAGAATTAGTGAGAATGCGCTGCTTAATTCACAGCTAAATGTCATTTAAAAATAGATAATTTTTCCCCTTACTATAACAATTTTTTTCTGTTAATTTTTTTTGAATCACTGTAAACCTAAAAGTATCGAATTGATATCAAAATTATCAAATTGATTCCAAATTTTTGGATCAAATTGATATCAAAATTATCAAATTGATTCCAAATTTTTGGATCAATTTGATACTTTTGGTATCAATTTGATACTTTTAAGTTTACAGTGATTTTAAGAATATTATATTCTTACCTTAAGAATAAATTACGTGAAAAATATTCTTAAATAAGAGTCAAGATTATATTCTTAAATTTAGAATATTTTTTTCCAGTGTTCTCAACAGTTTAGAAATAAGTATTCAATTTCAATTAAAATAGACATATTTTATAATATTATATATGTAATATTTAATATTAATATTTGGTATTGTAATTATTTAACATTTGCAAATATCAATAAATGACGAATTAAATTTTTTTTAACTCTCCTGAGAAATAATTAGAGAAAGAAAATATTAGAGAGTCATAGACTGGAATAAACTTTTATCGATTTTAGTCAGAATTACTTTTTAAAAACTCTGCGATGGAATTGGAAAAATGTCAACCAATCAGGATTCTCTCCAATGTCCTTTTGCTATTAATGACATGTCAAAGGATCTCAAATGACTCGAAGTCTCTCGGACTTTTAGTGTCTAAAAGCATTTCTTGTGACTATTGACAAGGTCTAAGGATACCTTAGTCAGCTTTCAATGTTTTTAAAGGTCTTTACAAAAGAATCTACCCAATAATGCTGTAGAAAGCATTTCTCTCGTCTGTTTTTTTTTACAAACAACTTTTATCTTTCCCTCGAGAATTAATAAATGCCGCATATTTCAGAATATTGTTAATTTAACATTTTATGCGAAAAAAAAAAAATTTATTAAAACTTTTTTCATGTTATCAATTAGCAACATTTATGAAAATTTGATTTTATGAAAACGCATGTTAAATACTACATATATGTAAAAAATTATTAAATAACTTTGAATTAAATTTATTGTTGGTTGTGCGAAAAAATTTAATATTTGTTCTTTTTAATGACCAAGTTTGGTGAAATAAAAAATTACAAAACATTTTTTCTTTAAATATGAAACTATTGTTTTGGAATAAAAATTAATAGTTGATAATTAACTATAAATTGATGGTAAATAATGAAAATTGGAAAAAATTGGGAAAAAATTGTTTTGGATGTATTTTTTTCGAAAGAAAAGTATATATCTGTAAAAGTTATTTAATTTTTGTTTTATTGTGCAAACATTTTTCTGAATTTTAGACTGTCGTCAAGCGATTTTTCTTGGTTGGTTTAAAATTGCATTTGCACGCAGCGATAGAGAGAAAGTACATGCGAGCTTTTAATATCACATTTCCTCGCGAGTCTAGCTTCAAGATGTTTTGCATAAAAATAGTTGAACTGCGCTTTTAGTAATAATTAACGAACCCACATACGTATATATGCTCTAAATATTACAAATCCCGTACAATTCGAAAGGGAATTGTGTGGAATTATTGGTTTTACTTTGCAAAATTTGTTAATTTTCATCCCGTGTGGCAAAATGTTAGGGAGCTGATTGGACCCGGATCAGACCGTCTGCTGTCTTTTTTGGCGCTGATCAGACCGTCTTGACGGGGCGCTAATCAGAATGGTGACGATTTATCCATGCCACGGTCTGATTAGACGAGCTATTTATGGGCTGATCAGACGAGCTATTCATGGTCTGATCAGCAGAACCAGTAAAATCTACTGTAGCTTATTGTAATAATAAATGAGGAGTAAATTTAAAAGACTAATAAATCCATTCTCGAAATATTGTAATAAAAAGTGATTTTTATAAACAATTTGTCAGAATGTATTTATCAGGTTTTGTTAACTTCATCATAGCACGAAATTTTCTCATTCTCATTGTACTTAAAAATCGAGCCCTTCTTTTCCTCTTTCTTCCAACAGAAGAATCAGATTCTTCATTCATCTTGAAATGGATATCAGTAGGCTACTAATAAAACAAATTTAAAATAAACTTATAACTTCAAAAGTCATTTATAAATTTACAAAATTTAAAATGTAATCAAAAATATAATTCGTAGACAACATTAATCTATCTATTCTAACCTATAATTTTAGTATTTTATATTGGAAAATATATACTATGTAATATGTAATATGTTTAATATTCTTATTTATCAAACATATTGCACATAAAATAAATTTATTATTTAAGGTACTTACATAAACGAATGCACTAGTTTTATTCCAATTTTGTGTTTAAAACCACTAATGACACAAGTGATTGTTTATCTCAGTTTTGGTGAACATAACCAACAAATCTAAGTAATCTAGACCAAGTACAGACGGTCTTGACAGAGGCTGACAAGATTGGTGAACATAACCAACAAATCTACTTAATCTAGACCAAGAATAGACGGTCTTAACAGAGGCTGACAAGACGGACATTTTAGACTTAAAATTTATTCAAATCTGCCCGTCTTGTAAGTTCCTAATCAGATCCCTAACAGACCGTCTAAATCAGACGGGCTAGTTTAATGCTAGTCGGGAATCTAGACTGCCACAACATTTTTCCACACGGGATATTTAAAATTTACCAATTTACTATTATTACTTAATAATTAATAACTTAAAATAAATTGAACAAAATAAATTGAAACAAATAGGCGACAGAATTGTTCTCCAAGTTATTTCTCTGTTACGTAACAGTTACAGAACACTGTTATGACTCAGAGACATATGTCATAATATTTATCTGATATTGAAAATAATTAATTTTTAAAGTTTAATTAAATTAAATTTTTGAATTTCTTTGAATCTAATTTTTCAATTTCTTTGAATTTAATTTTCCAATTTCTTTGAATTTAATTTTCCAATTTCCTTGAATTAAATTTTTTAATTTCTTTGAATTTAATTTTCCAATTTCTTTGAATTAAATTTTTTAATTTCTTTGAATTTAATTTTCCAATTTCTTTGAATTAAATTTCTTAATTTCTTTGAATTTAATTTTTCCAATTTTTTCATCTTTTTGAAATTCGACAGTTTTTCCTATTATTTGTAACATTGTATAAAAGAATTTACGACATTTCGAGACTTAAATTTGAAAAGCTCCTGGTAAAGTTCATTGAGATTGAAATAAATGTGGTGTTGAACATTGGGATTTGACAGGCAGGAAGTTTCTGGAATAAATTCAAACAAACGGGGTGCAGCACGAGGCGGAGAATTTGACATGCCACCTCCGACCCCAAAGGTAGTGTGTAGAGAAGTTAGTTTTATTTATAGTGTAGTATAGTTAGTATATAAAGCACATGGCGTTATACATGGTCCTCCGGAATCACGCGTATTTCCTCAAGATTGAGGTGTATTCTCAATTTAACCACCTTTGCCATAAACGAGATGCAATAATTTCTCAAAAATTTCTTCATTAATACCCTTCATTGTCACCTTCAGACGCAGTGCGCTAATTTATAAATTAGCATCATTTGTTTTTCGAATTGTAATTTTGCAAAAAATTATTTACTGCCACTAATTTTTCATTTAATTAAAATAAAAATTAATTAAGATTAAAAATAGTTCAATTGAAATTATTTAAAATTAAAATTAACTAAATTGAAATTAATTAAAAATAAAATTAACTAAATTGAAATTAATTAAATTAAAATTAATTAAATTGAAATTCAATTCAATTAATTAAATTGAAAGTAATTAAATTGAAATTCAATTCAATTAATTAAATTGAAATTCAATTCAATTAATTAAATTGAAATTCAATTCAATTAATTAAATTGAAATTCAATTCAATTGAAATTAAATTCAATTAATTAAATTGAAATTTGAATTTAATTAAATTCGAATTAAAATTCAATTTCAAATGAAAATTCAAATTCAATTCAATTCCATGAAATTATATTAAAATTATCAAATGGAGTAAATAATGTAATCGCGGATGAAAATAACAGGGGTAATGATAATAAATTCATAAGTAATATTGACAAAAGGAAATGACAGTTTTTTTTCAATAGTTTCTAAAAAATAAAATCCTTTAGTAAACATAAATGAAAAGCAGAGTCAACTTGTACAATTGATAAAAAGAAAGCAAAACGTACAAAGTGACGAGACGTGTTTAAACACGTTGAGGATTTTTTTCCTCCAGACTTCAGTGTAAGTACTATCATCCGTTTAATGGTCGGATAAATATTGACTCAGTTGGTATGGAGGTTCCGGAGTCACGATGACCAGGTCACGTATCTCTAATGCATAAAATTTCATTTTTTAAATTAATTTTTACCATGAAATTTGAATGTTCTGTCACCTTTTTTTTCCACGTATTTTATTTTTATTTATTATTTAAAAATTGAGAACTACTGTCCATTAGCAAAGGCAATTGCATTCTTAGAATAATGCCGCAAGTTTCGAATTGAAAGGGATCGACTCGAATTTTTTCTCCTTTAGTTTTATTTTACAGCCAACAAAGTCAGTTTGAATTTCACCTGCTGCTAAATAGATGAAAGAGCTTGAAAATGAAGAAAAAGTATAGAGAAAATGTAACAAATCCCCTCCGCGAATACAAATAAACAACAAAGTGAGAATTATCCTTGAAAAACTTGGTTCAAACAAATCTTCACTTTTCTTTTCTTTTTCATTACCAATCCTTCTCTCTAAATTTGAATTAGTAAAAATTTTAACCAATTTGAATTAGTGACTCACTTTTTGCTTTTGAATTAGTTAATTTTACTAATAAATAGTAAAAAAAATTTTTTCTACTAATTTATTAGTAAATTTTAACTAATTCAGAAGCAAAAAGTGAGTCACTAATTCAAATTAGTTAAAATTTTTACTAATTCAAATTTAGAGAGTTTGGAAAGAAAAAAAAAGGGGGGAGGGGGAATTACGAAAATGAAACAAATTTAGTGTTACACTGAAGAAGGTCCAATTTTACATGTAAGAAAATAATTACATAATGATCATGTCGAGGGGAATAAAAATAATTGACATGAGTCAAAATTTAAAGAAGAAAAAAAATATCGAGGAAAATAGAAAAAAAATGAATTTTTACTGTTGAACGTAGTATTTGGATTAAAAAAATCCCTTTTTACTTTGATTCCTTGAGATTTTTATTCTAAGAAGAAAAAAGAGATCTGAGTGCTTGTCGTGGTACACTTCGTTGCCCCCCCTCCCCTTTCCCACTATATTCACGTGAAGCGGATTCACCAAGGCGGAAGAAATCGCTTCTTATTGTTTTCGTTAGATTCCGCTCTCGCTTTTGCAGCGTTTTACGATATTTTTTTCCCCTCTCTCTCTCTCTCTCTATTCTCGATTTTCCGCAGAGGAGAAATAAAGAAAAAGAGAGAAAGGGATATAGGAAACGAGAAGAAGTAACAAGTAGCAAGCACTGAATAATAGAGAGTGACATATATGTTGAGGAAGAATTTGCTTTCAATTTAAAAGCTAACTTTCTTGGATGCTTTTTCCCTCTAAAGTATTAATTAACTTTTTCTTTTATTGTTTTTCCCCGTTCCAATGTTCAACATTGAAAATAGAAAAGAAAAAGGAAAGAAAAATATTAGAAGATGGGAAATTTAAGAAAAATAGTCCAAAGGGGAAATGAGAAGGTTTTTAAAGGAAGTAATAAAAATATATAGGTACAAGTAAGATTTAGCTGAAGTAGATATACAATTTGAAATTTTGCATTTCTTTTATTTTCGTTGTTGATGCTCTTTGCTGCAAATTATAAATCAGACGGTTTTCATTGAGATGTCTTGTATAAAGGACGATCTGAAATTCACGGAATCACTCTATTCCCTTCTTCTTCTTCTTCTTCTTCTTCTTTTACATTCTCTCTTTCTTATTGCCTCAACTTGCCCTTCGGCAGTAGAGAATCGAGAATTTCACTCTTCCACGGAAGGTTCCTATAGTCTTGAGTGTGATGTACGTTTTCTCCTTTTTTTCCCTCCTCCTTCTCTCTCGATTGCTTTTCTCTTGTTTGCCTCCACGCGGAATGAAACCCGCGATCCTGCAAATAACCTTTTGACTCCAATCGGCTTGACAAATATAAATAAAAATCACGTATCGAGAACAAAATGCACGACTTTTTTTGTACGTTCCGAATTTTTCCTTTCTTTTCCAATCGAACATTTAAAATTTTCCTTTTCCCCCTTTTTTTCCAACAAGTAGACATTTTTTCTAAAACGATATTTTTCCAATGTTTTTCTATTTTTATTGCTTTCTGATACAATGAAAAAAGTATACACATCTTTGAAAACAATTATTTGACAATGATCTGTTGTAAAGGGTTCATGTGAGCTGACATGGAATATAAAAGAACTATATAACCAACGTCCCGTGAGGTGTTTACACACACCAGCTGTTGACAGATTGCCTAAGGCATGCGAAAATGTTAAATACTAGGTTTTTTTTGCGTGGTTTGCAAAATTTCGAAAAAGTTGCCCGCTGGCTATTTAATAACAGTACGGCGAGATATTGTCATATTCCATAGAATTTTTATTATTTTGTTACAAAACAAAAAAAAATTGTAGTTTTTTCTTTTTGGTGAATTTTTAGCAAAATAAATCGTGAAGTAGTGAATATATATATTTGATGTGGGGAATTGTAACAATGAAAGTTGAAAGAACAAAAGCAGGTAGCCCGTGGCTTATTAATAGGAAAGTTTTGGGGCCACGTGATGTGCGTACTTGATTATGTTATACTAGAGGAAGTTCGCACATCTCATACATTTTCGGTAACAATGGGTAATCCTTGTATTAACGAGGCTTTGTGGTGTTGAAGAGATGATTTTCACTCATTCTCTTATGCTCGTTCATATTCTCTGGTCCGTTTTATAAGCGCGAGAGGATCTCCACTTCGCATCAGAAAATGCGTATACACAAAACTCGCATGAAAGCCAAATGTATATAAGGACTTAGCCCATATGGCGCCTGTGTTACTGCAACCGGGATAACATTTTCTCCCATCTCCCCCCCCCCTATTGCCCACGGAACCCTTTTTTCTCTCCTCTCAATTCTCATTCAGCAAACTCCTTTTACACGTGCTTGCTTCAATTCTCTAATGGTTTTTGTACTTTGCCACCAGCGATTTCTACATGAATGCATATGCATTAGAGATGTGGTTTAACAGTAATATTTAATAACACAAATGCGCCGTGATTTTCAATAAAAGATATATACTTACTTCGAAAATAGTAAAACTTACTTCGGAAATAGTAAAAATTGACATAAATGCGCAGAAATTTCGGACTGTTACAGTTTTACTTTGTAAATAGTAAAAGTTATACTTTATATTATATTTCTGCGCACTTCTGTCAATTTTTACTATTTCCGAAGTAAATTTTAGTAAAATTGGTAAAATTCCCTTCGGAAGAAGTAAAACTTGATTTGAAAGTAGCAAAAATTGACAGACATGCGCAAAAATTAGAGAACTGTCCGAAATTTCTGCGCATTTCTGTCAATTTTTACTATTTTCGGAGTAAATTTTATACTAATTTTACTACGATTCACATTGGAAATAGTAAAATTTACTTCGGAAATAGTAAAAATTGACATAAATGCGCAGAAATTTCGGACAGTCACAGTTTTACTTTATAAATACCAAAAGTTATACTTTATATTATATTTCTGCGCACTTCTGTCAATTCTTACTATTTCCCGAGTAAATTTATACTAATTTTACTAAAATTTACTTTGGTAATAGTAAAATTTACTTCGGAAATAGTAAAAATTGACAAAAATGAGCAGAAATTGCGGGCTGTCTCAGATTTACTTTGTAAATACTAAAAGTTACTTTATTTACATTTCTGCGCATTTCTGTCAATTTCTACTATTTACGAAGTAAATTTTATGCTAATTTTACTAAAATTTACTTTGGAAATAGTAAAATTTACTTCGGAAATAGTAAAAATTGACATAAATGCGCTGAAATTTCGGACAGTCACAGTTTTACTTTATAAATACTAAAAGTTACTTTATATTATATTTCTGCTCACTTCTGTCAATTTTTACTACTTCCAGGGTAAATTTCATGCTAATTTTACTACAATTTACTTTGGACATAGTAAATGTTACTTCGGAAATAGTAAAAATTGACAGAAAGGCGCAGAAATTCCGGACAGTTACAGTTTTTCTTTGTAAATAGTAAATTACTTTATAACTTTTTCTTTTTTTTATGTAACTGCTTTTACATAAATTTATTTACATTTTTGACTGGAAAAATATTGTTTAAAATCGAAAATTTACTTCCTAGGTATCTAAAAGAAAAACGTTTGGAGAGTCAGTTTTAAAAAAGAGTTGGAAAAAATGGTAGCAAATGGCTTAAATGTAGGAAAAAATATTAATTAGCATCTCTTTTGAATTTTAATCTCGTCTTAACAATTTTATTCCGCACGTTTTATGTATACAATCGGTTTGCTTTTAGCATATAAATGATAAAATTAGAATTAAAAGTTGTGTTTTATGGATGAAATTCACCATATTAACAATAAACGGAGTGTTAACCCAATAAGCAATGCGATGCGTGCCAAAGTGCTTGATAACATAAAAGTGTATATATATATAATGTAATTTCTGATGAGCCGCACGTGTATATTAGAGAAACGATGTTTGCAGCGTTCAAAAGACGCCGGGACTTAATATGTTAACTGCCTTTTGCGATTCAGGTAACACGAGCTCCTCTCCATTTTCTTTAGCCAGTAAAGATCGTTCATGAATATTCGGAATTTTTTTTTTTCTCTTCTTCTTTTTCCACCGAACATCAGGAATCGGGTGTCGGACGCGATAGTCTAACGAGTATTCTTGCAAAATGCATAAATAAATTACTCGATATCTTGGTGAAGTCAATGCTGGTCGGTTCTTGGGTGGTCCATCCGCAGCATCACCAGAAATCAATGTTCCCCTTCAGGTACCCGTGACATTTATTTTTATGGCGTGTTGCACCTGATAAACTCACCCGATAAAAACTTAAACTGTTGTAATTTGTTTCAAAGTGGATATTTTTTAACGATTTGTATTTTTGTCCGATATTTTTTTAAATCCTATTATATTATGTAATAAATTTAATTGGTCTTCAAATTAATTTTTTTTTAATTCGTCGTCAACGTCCTTGTTACAAATTACACAGGTTCCTCTGAATCCATAATTCAAATGTAATAAAAATAAACAATATAATAAATAATAAATCTGAATTTAGCTCTGTAAAGTATTAAATATACTTCGTAGAAATTATATTATAGACATTATATTATACAAGTATGTAATAATTATATTATTAATACTTCGTATTCTTTCGTAGGAAGGAATATTTTGAGAAAATAAACGTATATTTAAGTTACATATTTTTATTATAATTTATTTTAATTTGACAATTAACAAAAGGCAGTATATCTCTAAATCTGAAACAGTAATTTCAACTAATTTGAATTGGTGACTGACTTTTTGATTTTGAATTAAGAAAATCTCATACTAATAAAGATTAAAAAAAAATTCTACGAATTAATTTTTAGTAAAATTGAACTAATTCAAAAGCTAATCAGTCACGAATTGAAAATTAGTTGAAATTTTTACTACACTGAAAAAAAATTAATTTGATTCAAATAATGAATTACTTGACTATTATCAAATAAATATTTAATTGTATCAAATAAATTTTATTTGAGTCAATTAAATGGTATTTGATTCAAATACAGAAATTATTATTAAAAAACAAAAAATATAATTTGATTAAAATAAAAATTATTTGATTCAAGTAAAAATTTATTTGATAATATACAGAAATTATTATTTCACTTACAACTTATTTGATTTGAATAAAAATTATTTGATTCAAGAAAATATTTATTTGATAATAGACAAATAATCGGTTATTTGAATCAAAAAAATTTTTTTTTCAGTGTATAATTCAGATTAAGAGGGAATATTTGATCATCTAAGAAAAATTTTATATGACTTGAATAATTATATTTGTCAGTTTTGGAAATGAAACTGTTATTAATGCATTAAAAAAAAAAAAGAAAGTTTCTTTGATTTGTATAAAGAAAGAGAGACGGACAATAAAAGATAATGAGGACTTTTAGCTTGTAATAAAAAATATTGAATGTGAAAGGTAAAAGTAAATTTAAATCATAAGAGACATAGGTCATAACATGTCTGTGTTATTTGGCGAGATGCAAATGCAACATGCATATCTGCGCAGACGAAATGGCAACGACCTGATGGCAAAAGTAAGGACATTGTGTCACGTATGGTGAATATTTATGGAATGACGCGCCGTTGTAATCATTATTGAAGACGAGAACAACTAACGAAGGAAAAAAAATCATAACCGCGACTCTCTTAGTCATCAATATTTCATTCGCTCGGTAGCGACCCGTAGACGAGCCACCAAGTCATTCCTCACTTTTTTGATATATGAAAACTTAAGGAGGCACCTCAACATCACCCTTCAATTCAATGATTTACCGAGATTGCTATTCTCCCCCCCCCCACCCCCTAGTGCCATTAAATAATCCTTCTTCTCTATATCGATGATACCCGGAGTCAAAATAGCGAGCTTTTCCATTGTTCCGAGTATTTTTATATAGAAAACTTTACCAGTAAGAATGATTGACTCGCAATATTTTTTTTTCTTTTACTTAATACCGAATTTCCAATCTTTTAAACGAGAAAGAATTTTAATCTGTTGAGTGCTGATACCAGTGCCATTTTTTCATTACATTTAAAAATAGCAATCCAAGTTTTTATCAACCAATTTGCAAATATCAAAAATTTCTCCCTCTAAATAATGAATTACAAACTGATATTTTCGATATTTTTTAGGAGTCGTTGAAATAACAATAAGAAACTGGTTACAGTTTATTATTAGAGAAATCGTCAAAAGACTTCTGTTATATCTCCAAAAAGGTTTCGTGGAATTTGAAACAGATTTAAGACCCTCTAAAGCGGGACAGGGTTAAAAATAAAGAGAGAGGGGTCAAAAAGTCAGAATTCATTGCCTGAAAACTTTTATTGCATCATAAAGCTCTAAAATAAACCTGACATTGTATGTTTCGATAATTGACTATTAATACACTTGGAAAAAAAATTTATTTGAAACAACCAAATAACATTGGCTGTAAAGTTAACCAAATATTTGTTTGATTTTATCTTTTATCGAAAATTTGTTTCAAGACGAAATTTTTTCTTTGGGCAAAAAATTTATTAAACTGAAGCAAACTGAAGCCAAGTAAATATTTATTTAGGTTAAAGAAACTTTATTTAAAAATTAAAATAAAGAAAAAATTGCGTCTATGGAACAAAATAGAGGATTTGGTTTAAACTTTAAAACATTTAATTTTTCCCTGAGTGTAGTTTACATAATTCTTAAAAATGTTTAAATCAGGCCTTTTCTCGGATTCAGTGATTCAAATTCATATTTTGATTAGAAATTGTAAAAAATATGTTAATTTTAATCACCGTAGTGATTTCGAGAGAAAAATTCTTTCCTTCTCTGATATAGTGATAAAAAAACATGTGTGAAAATGATGTACGTTTCTCTCCTCAATTTTTCTTCGTTTTAATGTCTGAGCTGTGGTGTAGCTCGAACGATGTCTTGGGAAATCAGCGAACGTATATGGTAAAATATCAGGGTTTAATATTAAAAAGTGGCCTCGAAGTACAGAAATTTGCATACATACATGTCAAATGTTTAACATGGAAAATAATTTGTCGATGAGATGATTTGCCAGAGTGACATAAATGAACCAAGTAAATCTTTAAAATTTGTTTCACTTTCAATATTTTCATTTATATTGAAATTTTTTTCAACATTTCTTCAACATTTGTTTCACTTTCACATTTTTTTTCCCTTATCTCCGAGAGTATGTCTGTTTTTTCTGTTTTTTAGTTTCATTAAATTTTTTTTTTTTTAATAATGCGAAAAGAATTGTTTATATCGTTTCTACTTGATTCTTTGTGCTGAATGAGATCAAAGAACAAATTCAGAGGAATAATGCAGTTATTGTCTCTTTCATTTACATTGTTCTGCTTTGACGCTTTGCTTATTACTTCGCAGCCTAGATCTTGAAAAAAAAAATTGATTGGAAGCTGAGTTTGAAGTTGCAAAGAAATTAAGGGAACTGTGGAAAAAAAAAGGATTTTGTAAAAACAAATAGAAGCACTTGTAGATTTAAGAATTAGAAAAAAGTTAAAAGACTTCTCAATGAAATTAAATTAGCTATTTTTTATAAAATTTTTATTGGGGAAAAAAATTTCTAATTTAGTTTTTTGGTAAGTTATTTCTATCATTTCTTTAAAACTGCCAAGTTCGGAATTTTTGCGCATTTCTGTCAATTTTTCCTATTTTCGGAGTAAATTTCATACTACTTTTACCGAAATTTACTTTGGACATAGTAAAATTTACTTCGGAAACAGTAAAAATTGACAGAAAGGCGCAGAAATTTCTGACAGTTACAGTTTTAGTTTGAAAATAGTAAAAGTTACTTTATATCACATTTCTGCGAATTTCTGTCAATTTTTACTATTTCCGGAGTAAATTTTGTGCTAATTTTACTAAAATTTACTTTGGACATAGTAAAATTTACTTCGGAAATAGTAAAAATTGAAAGAAATGCGCAGAAATTGCAGACAGTTACAGTTTTACTTTGTAAATACTAAAAGTAACTTTATATTATATTTCTGCGCATTTCTGTCAATTTTTACTATTTTCAAAGTAAATTTTATACTAATTTTATCAAAATTTACTTTGGACATAGTAAAATTTACTTCGAAAATAGTAAAAATTGACAGAAAGGCGCAGAAATTTCGGACAGTTACAGTTTTACTTTGTAAATAGTAAATTACTTTATATATTTCTCCATGAATAAATAAAATTTGGTACTTGATAAGTTTATTCATCATCCTCCCTAAATTTGAGGTAGTAAAATTTTTAACTAATTTGAATTAGTGACTGACTTTTTGCTTTTAATTAGGTAAAAATTTCTTACTAATTAGTGGAAAAATTTTTTTTGTTCTAAATAGTAAAAAAAAAATTTTCTACTAATTTATTAGCAAATTTTAACTAATTCAAAAGCAAAAAGTCAGCGACTAATTTAAATTAGTTAAAATTTTTTATACTAATTCAGATTTAGAGAGTTCAACTAGTATGAAAACATTTCTTTTCTGATAGACTCTAGTTTCTCTTAATTTTTCTCGTTAGTTTCAATTAACTTGAGAGGTTCTTTCAATTTTGTTCACTTTTTTCTTCTTCTTCTTCTTCTTCTTCTTTTTCTTGTTTGTAACTTTAAAGGTAACTGTTGGAACAAACTATTTCCATTATGGAGTTAAATTAGTGTTTTACGAATCATTTGATAGTCTAGAAACTATTATCTATGTGGGCATGAAAAAATCAGAATGTTTTCATGAAGAAATCAGTGTCAATTATTGACGAAAGTATAAGAAATCGGCGCATTCGAAATATTTAACTTCAGGTGGAAATAATAATTTATCTTTCTTCCTTCCATAAATTTGGAGGTAAAACAGCGTAAGAGGGAAAAATAAAGTATTCCTTTATGACATCGGGAGCGTTTAACCCATTGTTGAATGAGGCGTTTAGGAAGTTAATTAACGTCGTTCAAACCAACGACATGGTATATCGAACAGTAAAGCCCAGTTCGGTCGATTCTCTCGCAAGCTTACAGCGTCGGCACGTTTCACGAAAGATTATTGGAATGTTGGGTGGGGGAAAAAAAAGGGGTTGTCTGAAAACGGGAGTGAGGAACGAATCGCCTACACACGACTTTTTCCACCAGAGAACAAGTTTTAAACTTTCCTTCCAACCAAGTGCGTTAACTCCCCCTTGACTTATTCAAATGTAAAGAAACAATGAAAAAAATTAAACAAGCAAGCTAATTAATTGCTTTACGACGACGCGACGGCAATTTTCAAGTATCGACAATTTTTTCTGACCCATATAACATTTTTTTTTTCAATGATGAATATTTTTCGGAAGAACATCATCGAAATAATGACATCATATGATCAACGAGGCAAGAATTTTAAATTATGGAAAAAAAAATGGCACAAAGGAGAGAATCTTTTATCAGTTATGGAGGTTCTCTTTCTTTTTGAATCAGCCACACAAGAACGGAATTAAGAGCGACTTGGTGAGGAAATATTTAAAGCCTGGCCATGGTTTTGTTCCTGATGATGATTAGGAAGATCAAAGTGAAAGAAAGCAATCATCAGACAACGAATGGAATGCGAAGACCTGCCAAAATGAATAGGGTGAATCCAAGCGGTGTTTGTAAGACTGAAGGATGAGATATTTGTATATTAGTGCGCACGCACGAACAACCTGTGTCACGATCTGGCGTTATGATAACGCACCGGCGCTAAATATCAAGCACAGAATTCTTCTGCTTATGTGCTACTCAGCTCTAGCTTCCACCCTCGTTTTTTAAGAGCGGACTTTTAGAGCACCCTGTTGAGACACGACGCAACTACTTCAAGAGTCTTCTTCTACACGAGTACATTCAACTTCTTCTGATTTTTTCCCATCTCTTTTTTCCACGATTTATTACGCAAAACCGATTTCTGAACAAGTTAATTTTTTAACAAACCTACATTTATTTTTTATTCATTCAAATTCAGTCAATATCTATAATTCATGAAAATTTTCTTTTGAAATAAACCCGAAACATTCATTTTTTTTTTTTTTTTTTTAATAATCTGCAATTGTTTGACAAATGAAAATTAAATATTTACTCAGTTCTGATGTTACCGAAGAACAATTTATTCATATTCTGGTATGACAAATGTGTACAGTAATAAAAATTGATTCAAATAACTGATTACTTGTCATATTATGAAATAAATATTCATTTGTATCAAACAAATTTTATTTGAGTAAATTAAATGGTATTTGATTCAAATAGAGAAAATATTGTTTTACTTACGGTTTATTTGATTGACATAAAAATTATTTGGTCCAAGTAAATATTCATTTGAATTAAATAAACTTTATTTGAGTCAATTAAATTTTATTTGAGTCAATTAAACTTTATTTGAGCCAATTAAACTTTATTTGAGTCACTTAAATGGTATTTAAGTCAATTCGACTTTATTTGAGTCAATTAGACTTTATTTGAGTCAATTAGACTTTATTTGAATCAATTAAATTTTATTTGAGTCAATTAAATGGTATTTGTATCAATTAAACTCTATTTGAGTCAATTAAACTTTATTTCTGTCAATTAAATGATACTTGAGTCAATTAAATGGTATTTGTATCAAAAAAACTTTATTTGAGTCCATTAAATTGTATTTGTGTCAAGTGAACTTTATTTGATTCAATTAAAGTACTTGATTCAAATTCAGAAATTATTATATCACTTATAGTTTATTTTGATTGAAGTAAAAATTATTTGGTCCAAGTAAATATTCATTTGTATCAAATAAACTTTATTTGAGTCAATTAAACTTTATTTGTGTCAAGTAAACTTTATTTGAGTCAATTAAATTTGATTCAAATAAAGAAATTATTATGTCATTTACAGTTTATTTGATTGAAGTAAAAATTACTTGGTTCAAGTAAATATTCATTTGTATCAAATAAACTTTATTTGAGTCAATTAAATTATATTTGTGTCAAGTAAATTTTATTTGAGTCAATTAAAGTATTTGATTCAAATCTAGAAATTATTATTTCACTTGCAGTTTATTTTATTGAAATAAAAATTATTTTGTCCAAGTAAATAAATTTATTTGATAATTTTTTGATTCTGATACCTTTTGTCGCGGTGCGTCACAATTATGTATTTATTTTATTTTAGTTTATATTTATTAATTTTCACGAGATTTTGTCCTTGATACGTATTTGGGTACTAAAATCAAAAATATAATGCAATTTATTTAATTTGAAGAATTATGACGTCGTTTGACAGTTTTATGAGCACTTAATAAATCTAGAGGGAAGCGTGACCAATGCACGCAGCTTTTAATTCACCCTTATGTAGCGTTATCGGGATAAATTTAGGGGATTATTTGATGAGACGATGAAAGTGGGCTCTCACATGTTGGTGGGCGTTGGATATATATAAATAGTTGCCATTTATATTTAAATTGAACCCAATATAGATAGAGGAAATTTTTTCTTCCCAGGACAATCTAATTTACATTTTGCGTTTTCTTAAGCCTAGGGCTGTTATCTTAATACCCGTTCGTTAATTCGATCGTCACTATGCGACCCTTTCAATAAGGTTTTGGAAAATCTTCTTGAGAAATTCGACAGGTTTCGAATGTCGACAACCCTTTCATCGCATGCATAATGCTTTTACGCTATACATCACTCAGCAGAACCGTTACTAAATTTATAATTCGAAAAATTTATTTATACTTTTTTCTACACTGAATAAAAAATTTGATTCAAATAACCGATTACTTGTCTATTATCAAATAAATTTTATTCAAGTCAAATAAATTTTATTTAAGTCAAATAAATTTTATTTAAGTCAAATAAATTTTATTTAAGTTAAATAAATTTTATTTAAGTCAAATAAATTTTATTTGAGTCAAATAAGTTTTAGTTGAGTCAATTAAATTTGATTCAAATAAGTCAAATAAGTTTTAGTTGAGTCAATTAAATTTGATTCAAATACAGAAATTATTATTTCACATTACAACTTATTTGATTCAATTTTATTTAAATTTTATTTAAGTCAAATAAATTTTATTTAAGTCAAATAAGTTTTAGTTGAGTCAATTAAATTTGATTCAAATACAGAAATTATTATTTCACATTACAACTTATTTGATTCAATTTTATTTAAATTTTATTTAAGTCAAATTTCACATTACAACTTATTTGATTCAATTTTATTTAAATTTTATTTGAGTCAAATAAATATTTATTTATATCAAATAAATTTTATTTAAGTCAAATAAGTTTTAGTTGAGTCAATTAAATTTGATTCAAATACAGAAATTATTATTTCACATTAAAACTTATTTGATTCAAAATTATTTGGTTCAAGTAAATGTTTATTTGATAATAGTCAAGTGATTCATTGATTTGAATCAAATACATTTTTTTCCAGTGCATTACTTGTATTTAATTAGTGTAATAATTATATACACTTAAAAATGCGGGAAAATTTATTTCTTATCAAGAAACGTTAATTAACGAAAATACTTACTGAAAATGTGATGAGTATCTTGAATTCAGGAATTTAAGATCGTTCTCTTATCGTGTTGCAACGTTTTTCGTTTGCAACTGAAAGTCAGCTATGGGGTCGGATCGTGTCTTGCTTATCGGTAGTTTCGCATTACTTTGTAGGGGGGACACCCTGCTAATCTGCTTAACCTCAACGCATACAGATAAACTGTTTATTATTACTTTCTCTCTCCCCCTGATCCCCATAATACCTAAAATGCGCCGATATCAGTCAATCGACTTCTGCAACGCTTTTTTTTCACCCTCCTCGGAAACAAATCTATTTTTCACATCATTCATCTCGTTCATTTTTTTTATCTGCATAACAGAAAACATTTTTTCCAAATTCTTATTTCTTCAATCTCTTTTTTTCTCCAGTAATTGTACAAAAATATGCTTCATTTCAATTAAAGATGTTGAAGAATTTTCCTCCATTTTCAAATCTTTTTCTCTGTCTCTTTTTTCGTTTTTTCTATTTATATTCTTTCTTGATATAATTTTAGCGAATGTGACAACTGTAGTTTGTAACCCAGTGCCCTATAGGGTTGGCTCTAATTTGACTGTCAAGAGGGAGTTTATGACTCTCATCTTCTCTACTGGAGCGATTGCTTAAGAGATTGCAATCTAACAAATTACCTTGAGACGAGATAACGTTTTCCGCTTACTTCACACCGAGTAAAATCCGATCTCCGGCTTCAATGAGATATCTTTTATTTCAGAGAGGGTTTGCGATATCTTGCCGGGTCCATTCTCAAAAAAAAAAAGGGGGGGAATAGAGTGGATTTCATGTCTAGTAGTTGAGCAAAAGCACTTTCAACAATATTCCTACCGTGGAGCGTGATTCACCCGAAATAAGTAGGTTTCAACTGAAAGGGAGAGAGGGGAGGTAGTGAGAGTATGTGTTAGGGGGATTCTCATAGGGGAAACTACAGGAGCTTGATTTCGTGCCTCAGACACAAAAGAATCCTATGACTTCATTTGACTCTCCTAGAAGGGTCAAGAGATTCTTTCTTTTCCAGTTATTCTCCATTTTAAAGCGACGTCATTGCAAAAGAATGTCATTATCGTCTGTCGAATCACTCCATTTTCCCATATAAAGACGAAATTCTCCCATTTTTGCGTTTTTAATTCTCCGCCTTTTTTTTACTGCAATTTTTTTTTATAAATATTAATAAATGACTAAAAAGCTAATATTTCCAGAGAAACAGAAAGTACCACCTGAATATACTCACCTTTGTTCTACAAAATTTCCAAAACATATCTAATGTTTAGAAGAAAAAAATTGTTTGGGAAAAAATTGTTATTATCAATTTTTTTTCTATTATAATTTGTACCGAATGTTATGGAAGTTAAAAGAAACTTTCATCATTCTAGAATAATAATAATAATAATAATGTTGAATGTTGAAAGTTTAATTGGATTCAAAATGATACGTCTTTAAATAATTAGACCGCTTTTTTTTGCATAGAAAAGTATATTATATGTGTTATTTATTAAATGCGAGAATGAAAAAAATTTGTTTCATGAAAAATTTCTTGTGAGATGATGTTTTCTTTTCTCTCACTCGGCAAAAGTGTAATATTTTCTTGTGACAGTACTAACGACGTCATTATGTCGCCCTGGTGAAAATTCAAGCATATATTTATGTTCTAAGCACACTCGAAGAATTTACATCTCGAAGGATTTAAACAAATTTTTCCCTGTGTAAAAGATGGGAGATGTATGCTTTACGAATATCTAAGAAAGTAGCGCGAGTTAAAATATAACAAAGAGGTGAAGAGAATTATTGAGCTGGTGTGTGTGACTGTCAGTTGTTTATTGTTTAAATTTCATTTTTGGCAAAAAAAAAGAAAAAAAAATACAAGATAGATTCTTCTCTTAACTTTATAAACATTTTAAACTAGTAAATAAATTTTATTTTCTATTGTTTGTATTTTGTTTAGACGTTATACACTGAACAAAAAATTATTTGAATCAGGTAATGGTTTATTTGTCCATTGTCAAACAAACAATTACTTGAATCAAATAATTTTGATTTAAATCAAATAAAGTGTAATGGAAACAATATTTTCTGTATTTGAATCGAATACCATTTAGTTGACTCAAATAAAGTTTAATTGACCCAAATAAAGTTTATTTTATAAAAATACCATTTAATTGACTCAAATAAACTTTAATTGACTTAAATAAAGTCTAATTGTCTCAAATAAAGTTTAATTGATTCAAGTACCATTTAATTGACAGAAATAAAGTTTAATTGACTCAAATAAAGTTTATTTTATAAAAATACCATTTAATTGACTCAAATAAACTTTAATTGACTTAAATAAAGTCTAATTGTCTCAAATAAAGTTTAATTGACTCAAATACCATTTAAGTGACTAAAATAAAGTATAATTGAGTCCAGAAAAGTTTAATTGA